>CM038792.1:250748984-250887354 GCA_021764765.1 Vicia sativa
TTAGGGTTTGCTTTCGATGTTGGTGTTAGCCATTACCCAAAATTTTCCTTCTACTTCTCGAGACATTTCATACATCCATACTCAAAGTTCCTCGGGGTTGATCAGACAACCTCTCTGAGCAATCGACCCAATCTAGGGTTTGGCAATTCCTCGGATTCGGATGGACTTCCAACATCTCCAATGGCCATCATGCCTCCTCATGTCAAAGATTCTCTATGTCAAGTTTCAAGCCTTAGTCAAATTTCCTCAAACAATTGCTCGGATGGTTGAAAATCGGTTGTGTTGGACAAAAGTCAACCGTGGTCAACATCTGATCAAACTTCGATTTTGGTCAACATCCTCATTTTGAAGTCATTCATCATTTGATCAAGGGTTGATCATGATTCATCAAGAAAACTCAAGATTTGCTCAAAGGTCAAACTTTCCAAATTAGGGTTTTTAGTGAAAAGTCAATCGAACTTTGTGAGCATAACTTCTTCATACTTTATCGAAATTTTTCCAACACCTCTCATTTTGAAGATTTCAATTCTCTACAACTTCATGTCTCACAAGAATGTTCAAAAAGGCTTCATTTGGTAGGTATGGATCAAAACATTCTGGTCCTTTTCAAAGTCAACAAAAGTCAACTTTTGTTTTGAAGATTATTGAGCATAAAACTCAATTGAGATGAAACCAAGAGGTTGGTTAGAGAAACTTAGAGCTTTCTAAAAGTCCAAGAACACTCAAAATGTGGAAAATTGAAAATACACTTGCACAAGTTGGGCATTTTGAAAAGTGCAAAGAGAGATATATTAAAATCAAATTTGCAAATGGGCCTAGATTTTCTTCATTCAAACTTGTTCCTTAGACAATTTGGAACATCCAAGCCCAATGCCACAATTTTAGCATTTTTCTATTTAATTTGAATTTTATTCATTTAAATACAAATTAAATTAAAACTAAGGTATAAAATCAAAATTAAATGATAAATTGATTTTCTCTCATGCTTGAGATCCAAGTAACTCACAATGAATTTCGAAATTGCATAGATTTGGCAAGAATTTGATTGAAATTTGATCAAGGAAAGATTTGATTTCATACAAAATCAAATATTTTTACATTGATTGATCATTATTTGTTCTTCAATGGTAAAATCCATCTACTATAAATATCAATATATCACATGAACAAGGACGGAAAATTGCCTCGAACCTAACCTAAAGTCAAAAAACCGTGGAGTTCAAGCAAGTGGCAGCCTAGTTTGCTTGATTCAACCAATTCTGAGCATCCAACACATTCCTTGGAGTCCTTGGAATCATTCCGGACCTTTACAACATTAAAATCATCAAGAATCACAAAACACGATTTGGTTTGTTCTTACTTCAAAATCGAATTCATTTATCATGCATTTTAACATGTTTTGATGTTTGTTTTGTGTTTAGAACAAAGTTTGCAAGCTTTGGATGATTTAATTGCATTTTAGTGGCACAGATAAAATGTACCATGATTAGGGTTTTGATTGATTTGGGAACTCACAAAATACATAAATTGGACAAATCTAAGACCACCATGTCGTGTTTAGAACGATGTTTCCACGAACCATGGCTTCAAACCTTATTTATATTGCTTGTGCTTGATTTTTGAAAGTTCACGGGGGCTAGCGTCGAACTTAGCCGAGCTAAGTTTCAATTCAAGCGAAGAAGATGATGTTCTTAGGCGTGAATTGAATTCAGCGTTCGTGTCATGATTGTTCATTTTCCTAACACACATTAAAAGCTAGCTCGGTTGGTAAAGGCAACGCATATCACCCGTGGGACTGAGTTGAATCTGACCATGGCAATTATTTTTGAGTTAGAAAAATTAACATATTTTTTCTATTTTCTATTTTCTTTAATATTTTCATTCTATTTAATTTATCTTCAATATTTTTATCATGCATCTAAAAGCTCAAAAATATTTATTTTTGCATAATCATCAGAAAAATGTTTATTTAATTTTAGCATTAAAATTATTATTTTGCATGCATATTTAATTTAATTACTAATTAATTGTTTAAATGACTTTTAATTGTTTTAAATTATCAAATCGATTCAAAAATCACCAAAAATTTATTTTATCATATTTATGTCATCACTAAAATAAAACCTTTTTCTCCATTCAAAAATACTTATTTTTACTAACATTTTCTTCTTATGCAATTTTCTCGTATTTTTCGATTTTATGCATTTCACGAGTTGTAACGTTTGAGACGATTTTCCCTTTTCTTTTCAATTATGTGGCCTATGGGATGTAATAGTTTAATTAGGACTTTTATTTTCCACTCTCATTATGTATGCTGAAAGCCATGTAACATTTACTTTCCATAACTACGTTCATGAATTTACTTTACACCTATATTTGTTAGTAATGGGCGTGTATGGCAGATAAATTGGACATAGATCACTCATAACTTCAAGAAAATATCTGAAATCAATACCTCTTTTCACATACTTTAGGGTAATTCTCTCTCGTTGTCTTTACAATTCAAATGGTGATCCCTCGAGCAGGGATATTCTAGCAATTGTAGCCAAACAAATCATCATAGTCCCTTGATACAAAGATCATAGACCCACGATGTAAGCCTCGAATACATCTTGACCCTCGATTATGCTTCTGAAAAATGATGATAGTCCTTGAATGTGCTAGGATACTTCCTCGAAGTTGCCTTCATGACCATAGATGTCCCTTGAATGTCCCTTACATCCAGCGAATGGGGTTACCTACCAACTAATGGTATGGATAGCACTATTCTAAAGGAAAGAAAATAAAAGCAACGACCATTACGAGTAGGTAATAAGACTTTTAGTTGCTTGCTCAAACGAAATACTTTTCCATACACACTTTTCAAAGTTCAACTCTTTTCAAAACAAAACATTTCCGAACACTTTGTTATACATTCCTCGTGAATCATTACAAAGTCAAGCGAAATTCCTTTTCAAAATATTTTTTTCAAACACGGAAAGCACAATTTTTTAAAATAAGAGCAACTAAGAGCCGTAGATAACTACGGATGAAAGTCTTAATACCTTCCTTTCATAACCTTCTCCCTTACTCAGAATCTAACGAAGGTCTTTTCCTATTCTTTTCACCTTCCCTTAATTGGATAAAAGAAAAGTCGGTGGCGACTCTTGCTATCCGCACATTTGCGATACAAAAATCTCAAAGTCAGTTCACCGTATTACAGAACTGGCGACTCTGCCGGGGAAACACCCTAAAGAGAGAATGCCGTAGGGATTTCTAGATCATTTTTACAGCTTTTTGTTTGACTTGCTTGCTTTACTTTTAAGGGTTGCTTGGGTATTATATTTGTGGGGGATCCTACACCCAGATCCAGGTTTCTTTTTAGGTAAGTAGCAATAAATTGTCGCGACCGTTAGACGTATTCAGCAGTCTGATGATGGCTACGTTAGTGTGACACTTTGGATGTCTGATATCTTCATTCCCAAGTTGAGGATAGTATTTGGCCTGTGCGTGGTGTCATCAAGCACTAACTAAACTTTTAGAACCTTAATTGACCCATCTTGGCCATTAGAAGGTAGTGAGATGGCGACTTTGGTCTGATAAGGTTGGTGATACTCGATGCTACGCTCATTAAGATCGGACTTTGGGATATTTTCGATCGACCACTTGGTAGTCGTGTTGAATGCTCTCTGAGAAAGATCAATGATGAGATTCCTAGAACCCAGTTACTAATATAGGGCCGGATGAACCAACTCGAACTTTTGGTGGGGTAAACACATACCTCATCAGAGCCTTAAACCTAGGCTCATTGTGTGAATTGTTTGTGTGTATAAACATGACATCATGACATCATCATGCATTGCATATCATTTCTAACTATTTCAAGGACCTAGGGATTTATCTTTGCTCTATTTTGTAGGAATTATAAACTATAAAGACTAAGAATCAACTTCATGGGTATACCTTCTCATTTCAAAGAATTGGTTTGAGATTCCCGTCATGCTTGGTTCATCAAAAGACATGGTTATCTACTTGACTTGGTTACCACGGTTTTGAAGAAGATATGATGCATGTCTATTCCGGTTCTTTGATCAAAACACCATTTCTTTACATTCCCAATTATCGAGTTAGTTCACTACCTTGGAAGAGTTCTCTAAACTACTTGGGATACCAATTCTTGACCAAATGCCATTCGGTTTAGAAAAATTGAAATTCACGGCGGCGAATCGTGATGTCACGAGAGAATGTTATATTACTGTGCTCGTACTCTGTTAACAATTCACACAATAAATATAACAGCGATGAAACACGATAAGTTGTTTACCCAGTTCGGTGTCTAGTACACCTACATACAGGGGATACGGGCGAGGAGAATTCCTTTGTAGTAAATTAATTCGGGAATAAACCAACCAGTTTATCTCCTTCACTTAAAAGCTACCCAATGCAACTTGAACCTAAGTCCTACTTAGATGGGTTCTACTACATCCCCTCCGATCCACGGTGATGTCGACCTATTATAATTGAATTGTGAAGACACACTTGATAAACTATCTTGATCTTGCTTCAGCTTCAATCAAAGACAAACACTCGTGCTTTAAAGCTTTGAGTGATAAACTACCTACAAATAAAATCCCTAGTCAATGCATTTATCAATTGATAATTGCTTGGCTCCTGAAGATACTAAATTACACAAATAACAAAGCTGCTAAACCTTCAAAACATACCAAAGGCGCTACGGTGATATAGGGTTGAATTCCTTTTATAGAAGCGATCCTGAAACTTTTTGGGCTTCCATAAAGATAGCTAGGGTTCACTTAATTTAATCCTAAAAACATGGTCTTTTCAATAACCAATTTAGGGTCTAATTAAGATTAACCTAGCAGCCATGTGACATGCTTTCTAATAACGAGAAAAACATAATTTAGCGACTCAGCAAACTACGAAAGTCTCGGAAAAAAGATTACGAGCAGAATGTCTGTTCAGATGTCATAACATACATTATGACATCGGATTCATTTATCGAAATTTCCAACCTGTTTTAGCTTCGAGTTAAAGCTGTCTTTTAACATCCTGTCAAGTAGGATTTATCTTGAATCTGAATGTCATGACATTTATCAAGACATTGCTATAGCCTAGTTTACCAAAATTAATGCCAACAAAACACTAACAAACTCCCCTTTGGCACATTTTGGCTAAAACTACTTAACACATCAGTTACCTATGTAGCGAGAAGACAAACTAGTTCTAAGCAAAGAAACTAGAACCTAGAGATTGCCATGAAAATCTGATTCCCACAATTGCTTGGCATCTGATTTAAAATTGCCATCTGATTTCCCAAATTCCCAATACTCTTGTCACACAGATGGTTCTTCCCCCTTTTTAGCCATAAAGGGCCAAAGGAAACAATACAATTACCCCGAACATTCAACATATAATTAAGTACATCTCTGTCAAGGCATTACAGATTACATCGATAAAGTTACAATCATCGAGAATACAAAAATAGGAACGAGGGCAACACAACCTGAGAAACAGAACAAAGCAGAGCAGGAAACAACAAAACACAGTATAACTCAAGTGCTTTCCTCTCGGATGAGCTCTTATGGAAGAAGCATCTTGAATCTTCTTCATGGCCAGTTGCCATCCGAACATCCTCATTTTGACATCACAATACCTTCGTGTAGCTATCCTTCATCCTCGACCTCATGTGTCCTGCTGGTTGAGAGATCGCTCTTTAAGACTTTGTTCCTTGCTTCAAGCTCTTTCTGGGTAGCTCTTAGCCATGACTAGGACATTTGCTTTTGAGGGTTGCCTTGATGTTGGATGTCTCACTTAGGATGTCGTGACATGTGGAACATAATACGCCTTGAAAAGTTTAGTGGAATCCAAGAGCGAGGGCTCTTTGAGACTACATCTCTTTCGGCTAGAATATCGGTTGGTGGTGATAATTCCACAGGTGGGAGGAAGGCTATGGGTCCTTTGATAGCATAGCTTCGGCATGCTTGAGGGTGCCTTTCGAATATATGGATCCATAGTCAAATGTAGCACAGTGCCTCTGCATATATAAATCTTCGAGTCCATTAGAGATGGTGGATTTGTGATTGGTTGGGACCCGTTAGCACGATCTTATGCGGGATGGCAAACTTGACACTTTCAACTTGCTTCTTGAGTTTTTCCTTGAGGCCATTGCCACTTGTTTAGCGATGTAAAGCGAATCTTGTTGTCGATTTCCTCCACTTCTGGTGAGCATTATCGGATCTGCAGAATCTGTTGATCACATTTGGAGAAAACGACTTTCCTCCCCTCACATATCTGATCGGTAGTCGTGAGTTCTATCCCCACGACCGTGCGGATTGACTATAAACTCTTTCACCAACACTTCATAACAGTTTGAAAACTTATTTTTTTCCTCAGACCAACCTCTTTAATCAAGTCAACAATTTCCTTGCGTTGAAGTACTTTATTTAACTCTCTTTCGAGCCACCCTTTTAAGTAAACATACTTCCATATTCCGGCATTTCGGGATGATGAAATGAAATGTTATCGATAGCCACTGACCACCTTGGGCGGTTCCCAAGAGATTTCTTCTTCTGGGATGAATGTACATGACATTCTCCTCAACATTAAAGTCGAGTCTTGAGTGGAAACTCGAGGATCAGTTCCTTTCTCTTTTCACAATTAGTGTTCTCTTTGGTTTAGACCCACCAGCCAGTTTTACTCTACATTTCTTTGTAAAGGGTCGTTGTAGGATACTTTTCACCTTGCACATATCTTGACACTCTTTTCTCTAATAGGGCTGCTGTGAGATAGCACTTTTCCTTCCTTTCATCATTCTCTTTGCAATGCTTGGATTGACATTGGCAATGAGGTCATTATGCGAGACTACTTCATCTAAGTCGATGACGGGGTTCGATTAAACATTCGAGACCCTTGAATTGGAGACTCTTCAAGATCTTTGTCGAAATGTGGTCATCGAGACTTTACGAGGAGGCACACTTCTTTGGAGATTCCTCAAGGATCTATAAAATATAGTCGTGAGGCTTTATGTGAGAGGCATATGTTCTTTGGGACTCCTAAAGAATCTTGTCGAGATCATCTTCTTCCTTATCGTGAGGGGTTTCATTATAAACATCATCAATCGTGCTTGAGTCTTTAAGCGAAGGTTACGCATCATTCTTGGCAGGAGGCATCGCAGTCACGGATGTCTGACATTCTTAGTGACATCTGGATCAAGTATTAAACTAGGGCTAGAAGACTTATAGTTTAGAGGATTGAGACCCCAATGCAGACCGATTCTCATTGGGATCTTTGGTTACTAATCTAGCTATGGCTATGCACGGACCTTGACCCCTCTCATTTACGGTTTACGGGGCTGAAGATGATGAGTGAAGTCTTACCAGAAGGAGATGCTTGTGACCTTCTTGCATTCCTTGTGCGTAATTTCTTAACTCTTTACGGGTCGATGGCAATAGCTCGTGGCGGGTAACCCTCGTGCTTGATGTGCAAGACTTGACATACGCCTAACTTGACCATGGATGGAGATGAGGATCTGATTCTTGAGATGATGAGGATGATGAAGATATTTTCGCTGATGGTTTTTGAGAGGATGAAAGCGAAAGTGGCAGAGAGTTTGAGAGTTTCTTTTGGGAGAAGAAAGAGTGATACTACTTTCAAATGAAGAAACTATTATATGTGGGAGTCTCTTCCTATTCTTGGACCTTTTTAAGAATAATGTAAATAATTAAATAACCACTTAAATAATTGAGGTAAAGGTCCTTCATCCCTTGTTGTGCTTAGGTTAATTGCTACAACTCTTCCTATTCACAAATACAATTTGCTTGCCAGAGTCTTAAAGCTGACTAGCCTCGAGAACTTTAGTAAAGGTGGGACAATATCACGACATCATCACCATGACATTGTACTTAGTCGACATCTGCTTCATCGGATCATCTTAAAGCGGTTTCTCTCGGTTGCTATGTGTTGACAACATTGTATAAAGCGCAGTTTTGCTTCTTTGATCGAAAATGATTATTTCTCAAGAAGACATTCATCAAACTTTTACACAAAATTTGATCAACACTCTCCACTTGTTTCTTGGACAACTTTAATGTGGAGGGTAAGAATCCTAGATGTGGTATCATTCTTCATTCCAAGCTTCTTGACACAATTCCTTGCATACTTCTTGTGAAAGAAGTGTTGAGTCTTTCATCTGTGAGACTTGCAGGTCAAGAAAATGAGTCAACTTTCAATGAGGCTTATCCAGTTAGAAGCTTGCATTTGGGTGTCAAGCTGTCTTACAATTGAGTCGGTATTCCTCCAAAAACTATGTTATCAACATAAGTTTGAAGTACCATGATCTTTCCTCCTATGACAAAGAGGTTTCATCAGACTCCTCTCACGTGTCCTTTGTGATAAGATGCTTGGTTAGCCTTTCATGCGGATCTAGTACTTTGCTTGATGCTTTAGGAGTGGTCGGATGTACAGACATTGAATGTGACATTAGAGTTTCTGTCCAGGTCTTATACTTACCACAGTTCTCCACTTCAAGTCAATCTTGGTATCCTTCGACTCCCCTCTGGGGATCCTTTTCATTCCTCTGAAATGAGGATGACTGATTCTTCATACAACTGCTTCTCCTCTTCATCTTTGTCAGAACACACGAGGACAGTGGTGTTCTCGATTCCCATAAGTAGCAGTTGTCCTTTGATCGACTCCTTTCATAATCACTACCTGTTCATCATTGATTACAAGACATTCGGACTTAGTGAAGTTGTTTGTGAATCCCATTATCACATGGTGACTTATGCTAATGAGTTGCGGTCAAACCTTTTGACAATCCATTTAGGTTTGGAACTCCGGACGGTTTGAGTTTCAATACCTTTGATTTCTCCTTTAGCTCCATCTCCAAAAATGCTTGACGGAATGAGGTTTAACATCTTTAAGAAGATTTGTTGTCGATCGTATGCTTGAACACTTTGTCAAAGTACCAATCTTGGCGGATACTCTAAGAGAAGTGTGAGCTACAGTGCGATCCTCTTCTTCCACTTTTGAGTGTAGGGTACCTTGATGTTCTTAGGCTTAACATAGGGAGTGCGATTAGGGTATCCATGTAGCGGAAGGACTTTATGTGACCAAACCTTCCACAATAATGACATCTCCATCTTTGAAACTTTTCAGTTTATGATTTTGATGTTGACGATATTGTGACATCTGTTTGACATTGGTTCATTAGGTGTTCTTCCTTTTGTTATATAATTTCTTGGCCTCACGTATCCACAGGCGGACTATTCTTTGTTTTGTGTGACATCTTCTTTGCCATTGACACCGAGGTTTGTTCCACTCACGGTTATTAGCAAATCTCTTTGCGACCACATACCAGGCAGGACACATTTCTGTTTTATGTTGTGACAATTTGTTTTGACATTGGTTTCCCATGTCTTTTCTTCTTAATGTCACCAACGGTTTCTTTTGACCCACGTATCCTAGACCATGTTTATTTCACACTTTGTCATTGAAGAATTTCTTCCTTCTCGTTGCAGGATGTCAACATTTTGGCGATTTAGACATCGATCAAGTTTGGAGTTCAACATTATAATATCACTATTGAGGTGATTTATAGTGTTTGTGTTTCCCTTTTCTCGACCTCGACTTCATTTCTCGACTTCGACTTCTCAATCGACTTTTTACATTTCCTCATTTTGCGACATACTTCACCATTTTTTATACACGACTTCGTGGGTTTGACAAGCTCTTGAAATGTCTCCTTATCACTAGAATCCATATCATAATTGTACACTCTCGGAGAGAAGCGGTGACAAGTTTGGCACCTTCTTCCTCGATTCACTACGAATCACCATTAGACCAGTGTGACCATTCCTTTCTTTTGTTTCTTTAGAAAGGTTGGGACATTCACTCTAATATGTCCAAATCCTTCACATCCATGACATTGGATTCCTTGCCTTGACTTCCTTTTTCCTCGACTTGGATCTTCTGCTTTGGAGTCATAAGATCTGCGATGTCGGATAAATGTCTTGACATTTGACCTTGACTTTGGATCAATCCTCTTGATGAGCTGTTGAGCGTCTTCCAGCATAGCTATAGCGATATCTTCTCTCATCTTCCACCTTGCATCCTTCCGATTATTGAATACAAGTCTTTATGCTTGTTCTTTTGTCGATAGTTTCATGATTCCCATCTCGAAAGTCATAAGAGATCTATAAGTTCTTGACCTTGAGAGTCTGATGTCACAGAGCCTCCTCTATTGCGATCACTTTCATTTGCAAACCTTTTAGGCAAGGATCAAGAATCTTTCTCACCGACTTTTCTTCGACATCTTTTCACCAAGTGCTCACAGGCGTTGGCAATCTCCAAAATATTCATGTGAAACTCGTGAATAGTCTCATCTTCTTTCATCTTGAATTCTCAAATTTGGTAGTGAGCATCTGAAGTCTTGACATCTTCACCTTGGATGTCCCTCATGGAGTAGTTTTGAGTGTCCCGAACATCCTTGGCCATTTCGCATTGATGGACGGTCACGAAGATGTTGCATCGATACCTTGAATCATTATTAAATCTCTTTCGAGCTTGGTGGGATGTTTCCATCCTTTTCGGCTGCTCTCCAAAAACTTTAATATCCCGATCTTAAAGGAACCATCGTGGCTTCCGATAATCATAATTAGACCCATCCGAATAGGTGGTCTACCTCCAATCCTCATTCCTTATCCATTACGCGAGAAACATATCCTAGATCTCACCCAAAATAATAAGCGGGGTGCACCTCGATGCCAGTGAAATTCACAGGAGCGGAATCGTGATGTCACGAGAGGTGTTATGACCACTGCTCGACACTCTGTTAACAATTCACCTGATAAATATAAGCAGCGATAAGAACCGATAAGTTGTTTACAGTTCGGTGTAACTACACCTACATCGGGGCTACCAAGCGGGAGGAAATTCACTATTAGTAGAATTAATTCGAGAATAAACCAACGGTTTATCTCCTTCACTTAAAACCTACCCAATGCAACTTCACCTAAGTCCTACTTAGATCGAGTTTCTACTCCCCCTCGATCCTGGCAGTGATATCGACCTATTGTATAATTGGTTGTGAAGACACACTTCAATAAACTATCTTGATCTTGCTTCAAAGCTTCAATCAAGAGACAAACACTCGTGCTTTAAAGCTTTGGTGATAAACTACCCTTACAAACAAATCCTAGTCCAATGCATTTATCAATTGATAATTGCTTGGCTCGAGATACTAGAATTACACAAATAACAAAGCGCTAAACCTTCAAAACATACCAAGGTATTTCTGGTGAGGTTGAATTCCTTTTATAGACGAGTCCACGACTTTAGTTTTGGGCTTCCATAAATAGTTAGGGTTCACTAAATTAATCCTAAAACATGGTCTTTTCAACAACGATTTAGGTCTAATTAAGATTAACCTAGCAGCCACGTGAGCATGCTTTCTAATAACGAGAAAACATAATTTAGCGGCTCAACAAACTTCACGAAAAGTCTCGGGAAAAAGATTCTGCGAGCGAATGTCACTGAATGTCATAACATACATTATGACATCAAGCTGTTATCTTGAAATTTCCGGCCACGACTTTAGCTTCGATTACAATGTCTTTTAACATCCTTGTCGAGTAGGTTTATCTTGATCTACGAATGTCATGACATTTATCAAGACATTGCTATAGCCTAGTTTTACCAAAATTAATGCCAACTTAAAACACTAACAAGTTCCTAGGTATGAAGACATCGCATCGACATTACACCTAAAGCTTTCGGACATTGAATCCAATTGGGAAACAAGAGCGGAGTTAAGGGTTTACGCCAAATTCCTAATTAAGCTGAGAATTCAGTTATGAGCTTCCATGCATTCAAAGACATTGTGGCCTTTAATCTATGGTTTGGTTATTCTAACTTGGATCGATTCATAGATGTCAATGCCATCAAGTTGTTTCTTACCCTTGATCTTGTGCCTACCTTACTTGGAGATGTCCTCATTCTCTCAGCTCGTCTTACTAAAGAGACAAGGAACTCTCTGTATTTGTATACCGTTACTTTCAGGTGGTTTATTTGCACCTTCCTCCATCGGTTTGAAGAATGAACAAAGGTTGAAGTGGTCTCAAAGGCTAATGTCTCATTCGGATATCCGTTGGAATCTTTTCTAAAGGACTTCACATTCATTAGGCGTTATGGAGAATTCCCTAATGTACCACTACTTGGTATAAGGAGGTATTACTTAACCCTTCTCTTGCTCGTCGGTTTGGTTTCTTTCGAAGAGATGGTCCACATGATATGCTTCTCCAAGATATTGTGTTCGACTGACCACGATCTCGAATTCAGCGGAAGGTTCATACGCTTGGTATGGTAAAGAAGGCGATACCAAGACTTTGGGGCACGAACTCCATTCCTTGGAACCTTACCTCGATGGGTGAGAGCTCGAGCTCAAAACCTCATGATGCCATTCCGCTGTTTACGGTAATTATGGAACTGTTGCTATAGGTGGCAGACCACTATCTGGTTCTCCATCACGACATGCCTCTTGATCTTGAAGACTTGAAGATCCTGGATTCAACTAAAGAAGGGATACATTTGAAGCTGATGCTATGCAAGCGAGAAGAAAGTGCTAGAGTTGACCAAGCTACTTCACGAGGGTGAAACATCAGCCTACCTCGGCATCGAGGAGGAACTTAGAGCTTTAGGATTTTTATGATTTTCTTTTATTACTTTGAACTATCTTTTGTACTTAAAAGAAAAAGAAAAAAAAGAGAACTAATGAATGTTTGTTCACGCTTTTAACAAATTTAAATCTCTAAGGTCCTTGAAAACATTGCATTGCATTTGCATAAACATCGTATCATGGCATAACATCTCATAACTTGGTACATTGGAATTGGTTTTCTTTTTCTCGCTATTTATTTTAGCGAAATGCTCTTGACAGGCTGTCAAAGATCTCGAGGCTCGGAATGCTCGATTCCGGAGATGTTCACTAGCTTGGTCGAGAGGCAGAGAGATCTGAAGCTCATCAGCAGAGAAGAAGATGCGTTGGTGTTCTCAACATGGGTAGGCGCTACAAGGTGGTCCTAAAGTGGTCGATCGGATAGAGGCTCGAAGGAAGTGTTAGGCGGGGGGGGGTGTCAAGGGCAATGAAGAAGGCGATCGGCGTGAGCACAGAGAAAGACAGAAGATCACATGACCGGTGCTACGATGAAGATGACAAGTACAAGCAACGAAGACCGATCTGAATCTTGTGGAAAATACGAAGATGTCGAGGACTAAATTTTGATGATCAGGTCTTGTCCACAGTGTGGTGATTCCTCCCAGTTCAAAGTTCCTACTTTTGCCAAATATGATGGCATTTCTTGTCCGAAAATTTGAAGTCCTATGTTGGAAGATCGACCCCACTGCGTGTGGAAAGTTGTGGATGCCTTATTTTCAAGAGAGTTTGTAGGAACTCGGTTGGAGTGGTATTATCTGACTAGAGAATGGCCTGTCCGTACTTGGGTGACTTGGGATGCTTTCTGAGACGGTATGAGTACAATCTTTGAGTTGACACCCACTCGCATACAACTCTGAGCATGTCTATGGGTCGTGATGAGAAATTCAAAGTATGCTCGAAATGGAGATCTAGCAGGCCCGGGAGTTCGACCACCCTTGTCGATAGGGAGTTGGTTGATATGTTTATGGGAACAGCGAGCCCGTTCTTGATCATCGATTGGAAATTCTTGACGGGATTCACGAGCTGATATTGACGAGGAGCGTATTGAAGTGGTATCAAGGCGGGAAGATTCATAGAGAGCGTCTTGAATCTTTGCGAAGATCTTTTGGTGGTAAGAAAGAAGCCAATCTTTGTGTATAGTCGGGAAAAGCCGAGCCAGGCGGCGTGCTCGATCTGTGGGGAGTTGTGATCTCCAATCCTGCATCGGCCTGACCCGGCGAGACAAGCGCGGAGCCGCCCCCCGGAAGGCAGTTCACGAAGATCAACATGCCATTGTCATAAGCTTGCGACCATGTTGAAAGCGAGAGGCGACTTACTGAAGGATCCTCTCGGAGTGACACTTCCTCTCATGATGCAATCCTAATGCTAAGTGTGCTTACCACTCCAATAGCCCAGAGCACGACAGAAGCTATTGGGCTCACGAAGAACAAGATTCAAGATATGATCGAAGCTAAAAGCGTGAGTTTGATCCTCTGTTAAGACTAGAATGTGATCGATGCGCCTATGCACTAACCATGACAAAAGTTCCAATCTTTGTTGGTGAGAATAACTTACATTTTCAACATAGATGACTTGACCATTCCTCGATATTATTGAAGAATTTGCACAAGTAGTGTGAATCCGGGATGCCAGAAATTGCGTTGGTGCCCATACACTTTTGATGGTTGTCTTGGTTGAGAAGGCGTGTCCGGTGCATGATGGATAGTGGTAAATACTATTCACGAAACCACCTATGGATGCGGCCAGCGAAGATATGTCTAAGCTGAAGATCGAATGTGAATGAAGCGTCGTAAATGCTGTATGGGACACCTTGGGGCAGCCAAGTGGAAAGTATGATTACATGGTGAAGTATCGCATTCACGAGGCTACGAGTTCCTATTGAAGATGTTAAGGCAGCGGATGAGATTGTGCGATTTCCCGAAGACTATCTTTGATGTTAATACTATAAAGATTTCTCTGCGATCCACCATGCCTAGAGTGGCACCTCTCATCATACTTCTCATGCAGTTCCATATTCCTCACAGCTATCCTTGGAACAATGGATGGGGTTTACTATCATGGCGTCAAACAAAACCCTCGACTATTGAGGATCTTACAATTGAAGCTACCATTCGGACATTGACAACATCCGGATCAAGTAAGGTGACCCGAGCCGGAAAAGTATTCTCGGTTATCTCTCCGGCAAACCTTTGCGACTCACTCGCGTTCCGTATTCATCGGTTCCGAGACTAGAGGAAAGAACCGATGACTCATCACCTTTCCGACTAGAAATCTAGAAGGAGTTCTTGAAGACACCTCGAACAAGAAATGGAGAAATGCAAGATTATCAAGAAGAGTGACTACAGCGTTGTGGAGCGATTGGGACGGAACTCAATCCAAATCTCCGTACTTGCTGCTGCTCTTGTGCTCACGAGGCTCATGCTAACACCTTGGTGAAGTTTACGAAGAATGCTCACGTGCCGTAAGACACTACTACTTGATCAATTTGAAGTTTCTATTGCTATTTTGGCTGCCAACAATGGCTGACCTTCTCGATGTTGATTTGACTCTGCCGGAAGAAAACCTGACAAAGCCTTGCACATCTACATTGAATGCAAGGGCATTATCTCGTGTTTGGTAGAATCTGGTTTACTCAGAACATCCTACCAACTTTTGATCGACTTGATGTTGAAGGGTTGGTTAAAACCCGGTGACATAATTGTGAGAGCTTTTGATGGTTCTGGCCGACGGTACTCGGAGCTCGTTACACTGTTAAAGTCGGTTCCCGGACTTTTGATTCAACTTTCTTTGTCATGGACATCCGTCCGGCTTACTCTTGCCTACTGGGCGCCCTTGGATACATGGGGCGAGTACCTCTACCGCATCGGCTGAAGTACGGTGAAAGGGAAGGTTGTTATAGTATGTGGCGAAGAAGAATATGGTCGATCATCTGGTCATTCAGATACCTCGAGATGGAAGGTGAATTCTTGAGACCCTGTCAGCTTTTGGAAACAATCCCAGGAGACATGCCTGTTTACTCTCCGTCACTCCACGAGTTCATAAGTCCGCCTAGGATGGCCTCGCTGAAAGATGCTCAAGCTGCGGTTGAAAAAAGGAGGTAGTACTATTTGGGGACAGCTCCTAATCTCCTTTCCGTCGACAAGGCTGGTTTAGGCTTCACCATGAAGGTCGAAGATGATGCGCCATGAGCGTGCGGCCAACTTCCTTTCGCATTAGCGAGTGGAATCCATGCTATAGAAGGCGGCGACAACGACTTGACATCGGCAAATGGATCTTCCTAACTCAGAACAATGGGCTCGGCAATTGGAAAAGCGAAGGCGTCATACCAATCTCTCAGAGCGGGGTAATTGCTCTTGTTTTCTTTTCGTTTTCTATGTTTTGAACAATAAACTCTAAAGCCTAGTGCCTTGCCGGGGCATCATGGCTCGTTGTGAGGGTTATTATCATCATTTGCATATTTTCATTCAATAAAATCGTTGGACTTTTGCATTCAATTGTGGTTTCTTTCTTTTAATTTATCACCTTGAGTTATGTGTTTCTTACACACCCGTGATACTGCTGAGAATCCTCCGATCTCGTTGATAACAACTATGATATTGCTAAATATGACTTGATAATCCGATCTACCAAGCGAAGGCGAAGGTGAGGAAGATTTTGAAGTGCTAGGAGAACTTGTCGAGTGCTACAGCAAGAAAGAGCGAGTTACTCTGACCTCACGAAGAAGCGATTGAGGTTGTGAATTTGGAATGCGATGAAGGCGGAAGAGATCAAGATAGGGCGGATCTTGAGCGATGTCAAAGAAAGGTTGATTCGGATGCTACGAGACTATATTGAGGTTTTGCTTGGTCCTACGAAGACATACGGGTTTAGACATTGATATTGTGGTACCGATTCTTGACAAAGAAGGTTTTCTCGGTAAACGGAAGGTTCGTCGCATGCGTCACGAGATGTCGAGAGAAAATCAAAGCGAGATTGTAAACGATTCAATGCCGGTTTTCTAGCTGTTACTTCTTATCCATAGTGGGTGGCTAACGTAGTACATGTGCCCAAGAAGGATGGAAAGGTACGAATGTGTGTGGATTACAGAGATCTGAACAAAGCAAGTCCGAAAGACTATTTTCCACTTCCTCATATTGATGTTCTGGTTGACAAGACCGCTCAACACAAGGTTTTCTCCTTCATGGATGGTTTCTCAGGTTACAATCAGATCAAAATGGCTCCAGAGGACATGGAGAAGACTACTTTCGTTACACAGTGGGGCACTTTTTGCTAAAAGGTTATGTCGTTCGGACTGAAGAATGCGGGCGCCACTTATCAGCGTGCTATGGTGACGTTATTTCATGACATGATTCATCACAAGATAGAAGTCTACGTCGACGACATGATAGCTCGGTCACAGATTGAAGAAGAACATCTTGATCATTTGCAGAAACTATTCGATAGGTTGAAGAAGTATAGATTGAGACTTAACCCCAACAAGTGCACCTTTGGAGTTCGATCCGGTAAACTCTTAGGGTTTGTTGTCAGTGGAAAAGGTATTGAGGTTGACCCAGCCAAGGTTAAAGCCATTCAAGAGATGCCAGGGCCCCGTCCCGAGAAGGAAGTCAGAGGTTTCTTGGGCCGATTGAACTACATTGCCAGGTTCATTGCATATCAAACTGCTACTTGTGAGCCAATCTTCAAGTTACTTAAGAAAGATCAAGTGGTAGAATGGAATGACGATTGTCAGATCGCTTTTGACAAAATCAAGGAGTACCTGAATCCTCCCCATCGATGCTTCTGAAGGAAGACCTCTTATCATGTACTTGATAGTGTTATAGAATTCAATGGGGTGTGTGTTGGGGAAACATGATGAGTCTGGTCGAAAAGAGTATGCAATATACTACCTTGGCAAAAAGTTTATTGACTATGAAACAAGATACTCGCAACTCGAGAAAACTTGCAGCGCTTTGGCTTGAAATTGCTGCTTGAAACTAAGACAATATATGTTGACTTCGCACTACCTTGTTGATTTCAAGATGGATCCATAAAATACATATTTGAGAAACACTCTCTCGGAAGAATAGCAAGATGGCAAATTATCTTGACGAATATGACATCAATATACTTCTCGAGAAGCGATCAAAATGTAGTAGCCGATCATTTGGCTCGTGTTAGTAGATGACTATCGATCTATCGGTTAATTTCGAGATGAAGATGTCTTACTAGTTCTGATTACGAAGAACGAGGCCAGACGAAGGACACGAACAAGGATCGATGGACCATGGTCTTGATGGAGCCTCAACGCACTTGGCAATGGCATTGGCGCCATCATTACACCCCGCTCTCTTGTATACGGTATGGGCGATCCTGCAATCGAGGTTCGGATACCCTCGACGAGTCCTCGGGGCCGAGTTGGCGGCGATTAGATCGAGACTCGCCTTGACGGATTAACTTGATTGATGAGAAGCGACTCGCATCCATACGCCATGGACAGATCTATCGGAAGCAAATGATCAGGCATTCAACAAGGTCGAACAAAGTCTGCAGTCGGTGATGCGGTAGTCAGCGCATCATTCTTCCACAGGTGATCCGGAAAATGGACTCCCACCTGAGGACCATTTGTAGTCAAAGCAGTATTTTACGGCGGGGCTATGATGCTTAGCACCATGGATGGTGAAGACTTCCACCACATGAGCGCGAGACATAGTCAAAAAATACTACGCATAAAAGAGACCCGCTAGGTCGGTGGCCTAAACGAAAATAAGGGCATCTGGCGAACCAAAGGGTTCGGGCAAAGTTAAGGATATATACAAAACACGTACACCCGGCAAGTCGAAAACTTGAGGAGGCTTATGCAAAGGGTATCATTGGTGAAAACCCGAAAAGCGGTCTAAACAAAAGTTAGGGATTTAGCGTACGGCTATGTCTCGTCGGATCACCTACTTCGGACCTGCTATCGACATTCAAGATTCAAATGGCGAAGATCAGTCTACTCACTTTCTACTAACGGCAAGGAGATGAGATAGTCGAAATATCCGAGTACTAGCATAGTTGGAACTTAACGAGATTGTTTCCGCTTTTTACCTTTCTTGTGTATAAACAACTTGGCCATACGCCACATTTCAAATAAATACGTGTTCTTTCTCTTTACCATTTGTTGCTATTGTTGTTTGCATAAAGTCCAACGTTTGCTTTGAATGATTATATGCGTTTGACAATAAAAATCTATTCACAAACATGCGAGAAGTAAACATACAAGGTAATTACTACAGGCTCTAGGAATTGAGATGACGACGAAAGTCATCAATACGTCCCTTGCAGAGTACAAATCCCCACAGAGATGTCACTCATCGTAAACCTTCCCCAGCGGAGTACTTTTTTTTCCTTTTAATTAGTCCCCGAGCAGTGATCCCAATCAACTAGGCCATGTTACATCGGTCTACGGCGGTGGCGATTCATCACCGGCGAGTATTTATCCCGGAAAAATATCTCTCAATCATCATTTCCCGATGGCAATATCGGACTTGAAACTTGGTCGGATGGTGCATCGAGGAAACTCATCTTTTATTCCCCGACGGAGATTTCGGCGGGCTCGAGATCCTTCTAACTTGGTCTCCGGCAACTATCAAATACTCTTGAGCGGGATTTGTCATGAAGATTCGATGAAGTACCTCCTAGATTCTCCCCAGCGGGGTCTATACACAAGATCTCTCGTGCGCATCTCTCGATCTCTACCATCCTCAACAATATCTAAGGCTCAAGGCTTGGCCAGATAGTGCATCGGAGGAATCGTGGTCATCTTTCTTATCAGGGTTTCCAATCCGCTTCATCCCCAAGCAGAAGTCAGAAATCTTCAAGCAGAACATCCGCATCTTCTTCAAGATGGATATGTTTTGAAATGCCACAACATCTATCATTCATACATTACTCATAAAGTCATAATATATGCATATGTCGTTCATACACATCGCCATGCATCATAATCTGCATAAGACTAACGATATTCTATCAAAGCTTCTTTTGTTTTTCAAAACAGGTGAGAATCACTTCTGAAACAAACAGGTCCAGGATTAATGCCCGAAGCCATACGGGAAAACTATCTGAACGACCGCCCTAGTTGTCCTCCGACAAGCGGTCGGGATTAATGCACGGCAGACGGGAAAACTATATGAGCGACCGCCCTAGTTGTCCTCGACAACGGATCCAGATTAAAGCGAAGACGGGAGAACTATACGAGCGATCACAAGTTATCCTCCGATAGAGGCATTGGATCAACACCGAAAACTGTGAGGAAGTTGTCCACATTTTGCCGACTATTATCCTCTCAGAGTAATCAAGACGAAGATGTATTCGACTCTCTTATTATCAACAAATCTGAGTCTAGCGTACGACTCGATTACCTTGGATGGCATCTTAAGCCCATCTCCGAGCTATTTGTCAACATTTCTCAACTTTACGAATCTTTGCATATTTGGTTAAAAACTAATACAAACCAATAACTTCATTCAAAGATGAGCACGAAGTCTAACGTCACGACTCCTCCGGATGGCATCTTAAGCCCATCCATACTCCTCCACTTTCGGAGGCGTCTGAGCCTAGCGTACGGCTCACTCCCAGCATCGATCTTTCGGATGGCATCTTAAGCCCATCTCCGGCCTCTCTATTCGGACAACAATCTCGAGTCTAGCGTCGACTCATTTCCCAACTTCTCCAAATGGCATCGTAAGCCCGTTCCGCATCATCGACCCAATGAGTACAAATTTTCGGTGTATTCGGTGTTCGATCATCTTCTACCTCCAGGTCACGAAAGGCGACCATGCCAATCTAACTCTTCCAGGACAAGAAGATTGAACAGGGGCAGCTGTCATACCCCAAAATTTGCCCTCCTACTTCTCAAGACATTTCATACATCCATACTCAAGGATTCCTTAAGGGTTGATCAGACAAACCCTCTCCTAAACAATCAACCCAATCTAGGGTTTGGCAATTCTCAGACCCAGATGGACTTCCAACATCTCCAATGGCCATCATGCCTCCTCATATGCTTCAAAGATTCTCTATGTCAAGTTTCAAGCCTTACAAGTCAAATTTCCTCAGACAATTGCTCAGATGGTTGAAAATCAATTGTGTTGGACAAAAAGTCAACCATGGTCAACATACAGTCAAATCTCCTGATTTTTGGTCAACATCCTCATTTTTAAGTCACATTCATCATTTGATCAAGGGTTGATCATGATTCATCAAGAAAACTCAAGATTTGCTCAAAGGTCAAACTTTCCAAATTAGGGTTTTTCAGTGAAAAGTCAACTGAACTTTGACTGAGCATAACTTCTTCATACTTTATTAGAAATTTCTCCACCACCTCTCATTTTGAAGAGAATTCAATTCTCTACAACTTCATGTCTCACAAGAATGTTCAAAAAAATGCTTCAATTGGAAGGTATGGATCAAAACATTACAGGTCATTTTCAAAGTCAACAAAAAGTCAACCTTTTGTTTTGAAGATTTATTGGGCATGGGAACTCCAATTGAGATGAAACCAAAGATGTTTGTTAGAGGACACTTAGAGCTTTCTAAAAAGTCCAAGAACACTCAAAAATGTGGAAAATTGAGCAAAATACACCTTGCACAAGTTAGGCATTTTTGAAGAAGTGCACAAAGAGAGATACTTGTTAAAATCCAAAATTTTGCAAATGGGCCTAGTTTTTCTTCATTCAAACTTGTTTCTTAGACAATTTGGAACATCCAAGCCCAATGCCACGAATTTTAGCTTTATTTTTCTATTTAATTTGAATTTTATTCATTTAAATACAAATTAAACTAAAAACTAAGGTATAAAATCAAAATTTAATGCAAAATTGATTTTTCTCTCATGCTTGAGATCCAAGTAACTCACACAAGCTGGAAAATTTCGAAATTTGCATAGATTTGGCAAGAATTTGATTGAAATTTGATCAAAAAAGGAAGATTTGATTTCATACAAAATCAAATATTTTTTACATTGATTGATCATTATTTGTTCTTCAATTCAACCCAAAATCCATCTACTATGCAAATCACATGAACAAGGACAGAAAAATTGCCTCAAAGAACCCTAACCTAAAGTCAAAAAACCGTGGAGTTCAAGCACGTGGCAGCCCTAGTTTTGCTTCGATTCAACCAATTCTAAGCATCCAAACACATTCCTTGGAGTCCCTGGAATCATTCCAGACCTTTACAACATTCAAAATCATCAAGAATCACGAAAACACGATTTGGTTTGTTCTTACTTTTTCAAAAATCGAATTCTGTTTATCATGCATTTTTAACATGTTTTGATGTATGTTTTGTGTTTAGAACAAAGTTTGCAAGCTTTCTGGATGATTTAATTGCATTTTAGTGGCCTGAATCGGAAATCACCATGACTAGGGTTTCACTGATCGATTTGGGAACTCACGAAATACGTAAAATTGGACAAATCTAAGACCACCATCGTGTTTAGAACGATGTTTCCAATCGAACCATGGCTTCAAAACTTATTTATATTGCTTGTGCTTGATTTTTGAAAGTTGCAGGGGCCATAGCGTCGAACTTAGCCGACACTAAGTTTCCAGAAATTCAAACGAAGAAGATGATGTTCTTCGCGCGTGAATTTGAATTCCCAGGAGGCGATTTCATTTAAAAACAATTCGTTTCATTTTCCTAACACGTGTACAAGCTAGCTCGGTTGGTAAAGGCAGCGCGCATATCACCCATGGGACCTGAGTTTGAATCCCAGCCATGGCAATTGTTTTTACAAGTTAGAAAAATTAACATATTTTTTTTTCTATTTTCTATTTTCTTTAATATTTTTCATTCTATTTAATTTATCTTCAATATTTTTTATCATGCATCTAAAAAACTCCAAAAATATTTATTTTTTGCATAATCATCAGAAAAATGTTTATTTATTTTTTAGCATTAAAATTATTATTTTTTCATGCATATTTAATTTAATTACTAATTAATTGTTTAAATGACTTTTAATTGTTTTTAAATTATCAAATCGATTCAGAAAATTACCAAAAATTTATTTTATCATATTTATGTCATCACTAACATAAAACCTTTTTCTCCATTCAAAAATACTTATTTTTACTAACATTTTCTTCTTATGCAATTTTCTCGTATTTTCCGATTTTGTATCTGTTCACAGGTTGTTACGTTTCGGACGATTTTTCCTGCTTTTCTTTTTCAATTATGTAACTGCCTATGGGATGTAATAATTTAATTAGGACTTTTATTTTCCGCACTCTCATTATGTATCTACCCCAAAGCCATGTAATAGTGTAGGACATTTACTTTCCGCACTTTATGTTTCCGCAATTTACTTTCTGCACCCTATAAACTTTTAGTAATTAGGCGTGTATGGCAAGATAAAATTGGACATAGATCATTCATAACTTCAAGATAAAATATCTGAAATCAATACACTCTTTTCACACATGCACCCCTTAGGGTAATTCTCTCTCGTTGCCTTTACGAATTCAAATGGTCAAGTCCCTCGAACGTAGAGGTATTCTAGCACCGTTGCCTTCAAAACAAATCATCATAGTCCCTTCGATACAAAGATCATAGACCCACGATGTCGCCTACGAATACATGATCTTGACACTCGATTGTCGCCTACGAAAAATGATGATAGTCCCTTCGAATGTGCTAGGATACTTCCTACAAGTTGCCTTCTATGACCATCCGATGTCCCTTCGAATGTCCCTTCTACATCCAACGAATGGGGTTACCTACCAACTAATGGTATGGATAGAACTATTTTAAAGGAACGAAAACAACACGAAAACAACCATTCTGAGTAGGTAATAAGACTTTTAGTTGCTTGCTCAAACAAAATACTTTTCACACCACACACTTTTGTCAAACTTCAAACTCTTTTCAAAACGAATCATTTCCGAACACTTTGTATTCATTCCTACATGAATCATTACAAAGTCAAAGCGAAATGCCTTTTCAAAACATTTTTTTTTCAAACACACAGAAAGCACAATTTTTTTAAAATGATCTAAGAGCAACTAAGAGCCCGTAAATAACTACGGATGAAAAGGGGTGCTAATACCTTCCCTTTTTCTCCCTTACTCGAGAATCTAACGAAGGTCTTTTCCTGTTCTTTTCACCTTCCCTTAATTGGATAAAAGAAAAGTCGATGGTGACTCTTGCTATCCGCACATTTGCGATACAAAAATCTCAAAGTCAGTTCACCGTATTACAGTTGGGAACAGGGCCTTGAGAAAAACCGAAAAACTAGTCTTTAGGTATTATGTTTTTTATGATCTGTTGGTTAGAAAACAATGTGCCAGCCTGGTCCCTTGTGTACTGGACTTTAGCATTTGATTTGATGGGCTGAAACTATTACTGTTGGGCTGTTAAATTTGTTATTGTATTCTCTGATTTCTGAACAGGTGGTATTGTACTTGCTGCAGTTGCTTTAGTGGTGATGATGTTGTCTGAACCACACCCCCCTTTTGTGAACCAACAACAAATAGTTGTTGTGATTTGCAAAAGGGTATGGTTTTCTTGAACATGAATGAGAAAAATAAATCCTTTAACGTAATCTGATCCCAAACATTAATCTCTAATGATGAGATTAACAACATTGTAATGCTTTGTATTCTTGCTTATGCTGCCCATTTACTTGCTAACCGCTTTTTTCTTGTTTCATGAATGTGAGTATTGCTATGAGCTTGGAAGAATAATTAAGGAAAGCTTGGAGATGAAGCAAGAGCTTGGAGGGAAATTCAAAAATGGAGTGGAGGCAACATGCTAAGAGGGAGATGAAGAATTATTTAACTTAGAACAAAAGCTAGCCTTCAATTAGAAATTTGTAGCAAACCAACCAAACATTGTAACTTAAGCTTGATGTTGTAATTTACATAGAAATCCTTTGTAACATCATTTTGTAAGTTAATTCGATGACTATCTTGATACTTCTTTGTAGCTTATGTGCAAAACAACTTCAAATAAATGGAAAAAGTATAGTTGTTTCATTTGGAAATTTGAATTCTTTTGCCAATGTACAAGATTAATCACTTATGAGTTTATTTTCCACTTTTCAAATCAAGTTCTTGGAATCTTGAAGCTTTTAGATTAAGACTTGTGTTGTAACATTGAAAAATATCATGAACAAAACTTTGAATGATTTCATGATGTAAGACAAGCCTTCTTTGGATGAAATTTAAAGAATGAATTTATCTTTAGTAACAAAAACTTTTCCAAAAACTTCCATTCAAAACAAAAATCATAAAATGAATGCCACAAATGATGGACTTTTAAGAAAACCCCAAAGTGAATGAATTCTTCCTTTTTGCAATTGTTTATCCTTTAACAAAAATCAAACCATTCCGAGTAAATTTAAAACTTCGAATCTTGAGCAAATACAAGCTTACTCGTAAAATTGGCTTATGCAATTTGAATAAATCAACATTAGAATAGCAATATTAGCTTAGCATGATGCGTATCTGAATAAACTCGAAATACTCAAAATCCTAAGATAAAAAAAAAGGCCACGAAACTTCCAAACATGATTCCCTCTTTTGCGAGACGTACACTTAACCCCACATTAATCTCAAATCAACTTCAAATGGAACAACAACCAAACTTTCTATGTAATCTCAAGGAGCCCTAGTTTTTTTTAAAATTAAATATAAAAAACACAAATCTTGTGATGTACATTGGATGGACAAAGGAAGATAAGTATTTTAGGTCACCCGGGTACTAGGCGATCATTTCTTATTGCTTGAAACAGACTCAGTAAAGAACACCTTGATCTCATAGTCATATAACCAATGACATGTGTGCATGTGAATGTTATGATACGCGCAAAGCGTAAACCAGATAAAATCGAGATAGGAGGGCAAATTTTGGGGTGCAACAGCTGCCCCTATTTAATCGTCTTAAACCTGAAAGTGAAATTGGCGATAGCCTTTTGAACTTTCAAGGTAGAAGGAGATTAAATACTAAGAGAACCCTAAAATTTGCGCTCTGAAGAGAAGAGTATCAATCATCGTTGTTTTTTTCATTTTTCATATTTTCGTGTTGTATTTATTATTTATTTTTTTTGTAAACAGTGGAATTGGGAACAAAAATTCTGGTATGTCAGGTAAGCATATTAGACATACACCGGAAAGAGACCGACCGAGATGACTCTAACAAAGGTTTCAAAATATACATGCCCGGTAAGAACATTGGACACATATAGATCAAATATACATGTTCGGTAAGGATATTGAACACATATAGGGAGCATATGTCAGGTAAGGATATTAGACATACACGAAAAGAGACTCTAACAAAGATTTCGAAATATACATGCCCGGTAAGGATATTGGACACATAAAGATCAAATATACATGTTCGGTAAGGATATTGAACACATATAGGGAGCATATGTCAGGTAAGAATATTAGACATACACCAGAAAGAGGCCGAAGACGACTCTAACAAAGATTTCGAAATATACATGCCCGGTAAGGATATTGGACACATAAAGATCAAATATACATGTTCGGTAAGGATATTGAATACATATAGGGAGCATATGTCAGGTAAGGATATTAGACATACGCGAGAAAGAGACCGACCAAAGACGACTCTAACAAAGGTTTCGAAATATACATGCCCGGTAAGGATATTGGACACATATAGATCGAATATACATGTTCGGTAAGAATATTGAACACGTATAGGGAGCATATGTCAGGTAAGGATATTAGACATACACCAGAAAGAGACCGGCCGAAGACGACTCTAACAAAGATTTCGAAATATACATGCCCGGTAAGGATATTGGACACATAAAGATCAAATATACATGTTCGGTAAGGATATTGAACACATATAAGGAGCATATGTCAGGTAAGGATATTAGACATATGCGAGAAAGAGACCGACCGAAGACGACTCTAACAAAAGTTTCGAAATATACATGCCTGGTAAGGATATTGGACACATAAAGATCGAATATACATGTTCGGGAAGGATATTGAACATGTATAGGGAGCATATGTCAGGTAAGGATATTAGACATACGCAAGAATGAGACCGACTGGAGCAGACTCACTGGGGAAAAGATATATGGAATGGTAAAATCGTCGATCGAAGACGAATTCACGGGGAAAGAGGCCAAACAATGGGATCCTAGCAAGGATCGCCCAACTATGTTGGACTTTAAAAGGTTGCAAACGTGCAAGAAATACAATATCCCTCAGGCCAAAGGCAGGGTGTAATTCTTCAAGAGTGGAAATTATATGAATTACCACACACCAAGTATGGATACTCAAACAATTGAGAAGCAAGAAAGGTTAGACACCGACTCTTACTCGCACTCTAACGATAGAGGCAAACACGGGTAAGATAACCAAAATAAGAATTTGCAAAAAGCAAGACGCTTGGTAAATGAATTGAGTTGAACGGTGTAAGAGACTGACACGGGGTCAAAGATGCAGATAGCAACAACAAGAAGATATGTCTTGAGGAAAATCTAATAAGGAATACCACTTGGGGATTTTTTGGATAAACTTCTCTTCGGAGACGCAAAAGGTACTCGAGAAACACTTTTAATCTGGCTTATGCTTATTATGCATGTTTGAGATTTTTTTTAGCGTAATGCTCCATATCAATGGAAATGATACGCATTTTTGAGGATGCTATGCAATGCAATTATGCATGTTTTAATATTTTGTCTAGGACTAAGGCAATTGTGAGCCGCCGAGGAAACATCAACCCTCCATGAATTGAATATAATCATCTGGTCTTTATCAAAAGGATGATAGTCTGGTCTCCGACAGGAGGACTGCTAAATAGAAGTATCAACTTTCAATGATCAACATCATTGGGGAAGTAACTCTTAGAGATTAACATTCATCTGGGATGATGATCATGTTGCGTAGAGTTCCTGATTACGAGCTCTTGCATAAGAGGGGTTGACAACATCTTCTGGCACAAGCGAGCCTTTGAAAATGATCCTGCTGGTGTAAACCGTTCTTTGCGATTCTTGGCGTCGGGGGGGAAGAATGATAACATCCAAGGGCACCCATATGCCATGGATAATTCTTGTTGGAGAGAAAATAAGCTTTGTTGGTGACCCAAGTTTAGGTGCATCATGCCTTCATTCTAAAATCTTTGAACTACAAACTCTGCAAAACATAACAATATTTTTGCTACAAAGATCAAAAGTTTCAGTCGTTAGCGCGTGTACCTGAAATTCCGAGTAACCTCAAAAATTATGTCACGTGCTGTAGGGCTCTGATGTTTTATATGCGATGTTTATTAAAAATATCGGACGTTATTTTTGCAAACAAAACAGTTAAAGACATAAAAATAAGATAGAATAAAAAAGAGACACAGTTTGGATAAAAGTAATTTTATTGATTGATTAGCCCGTAAATGAGCATTTTACATCAAGAAGCAATTCCTGAAAAAGAGGCAATTGCGTACACATCAAAGTTAAGAGAAAACAATGGTGACAACAAAATCATGGATTTTTATCGAACCCCGAATCCGTCGTGCCCTTCACAACTTCAACATTCCTTAATATCGAGCTATCCAAAATGCTCTGATTAGACTGATTCTCCATCTTTCCGGATTATCAAGTTGTTGTAAAAAGTTGACAAAACGGGTGTCGCGCAGATCGTAGTCGTTCATTGTGAATCCCTAATTTTTGCCTGGACCAGCCTTTCGGGTTTTCGATCCACCGGGATACCTTTTTCCCAAGCCGCCCTTTCAGGTTTCTGACTTGTGTACTATCTTTTATATTTATCCCTAACTTTTGCCCGAACCTTTTGATTCGTTGGGATGCCCTTATTTTGCTTAGGCCATTCAACCTAATGGGTCTCTTTTATGTGAAGTATTTTTTGACTACGTCTGCATTGATAGGGTGAGGGAAATCCTCTCTGTCCATAGTTGCGAGCAACATAGCTCCTCCAGAGAAAACTTTCTTCACAACATATGGTCCTTCATAATTTGGAGCCCACTTGCCCCGAGCGTCGTATTGTTAGGAGGCAGAATTCTCTTCAGCACAAGGTCACCAGCTTGAAAACTCTGAGGACACACTCTCTTGTCGAAAGCTCTTTTCATACGCTTCTGGTATAACTGCCCATGACAAATAGCTGTCAATCTCTTCTCGTCAATGAGATTCAACTGATCAAGTCTATTCTGAACCCATTCAGCTTCATCGAGTTGCACATCTGTTAAAATCCTTAAGGAAGGAATTTCAACTTCTACGGGGGGCTTCCATACCATATACCAAAGAGAAAGGAGTTGCCCCTGTTGAAGTACGCACCGAGGTACGATAACCGTGCAAGGCATATGGCAACATCTTGTGCCAATCTTTATAAGTGACAACCATCTTCTGTACAATCTTTTTGATATTCTTATTTGCCGCCTCCACAGCACCATTCATTTTTGGACGATACGGAGAAGAATTATGATGTTTTATCTTGAAACTGTCACACAGCTCTTTCATCATTTTGTTGTTGAGATTCGAGCCGTTATCAGTGATGATCTTCTCAGGAACCCCATAACGATAAATGATATTATGTTTGATAAAACGTGTGACCACTTGTCTAGTAACACGAGCATAAGAAGCTCCCTCAACCCATTTGGTAAAGTAATCAATGGCAACAAGGATGAATCGATGTCCATTAGAAGCGGTAGGCTTGATTTCCCCAATCATATCAATGCCCCACATCGCAAAAAGGCCATGGAGAAGTCAAAACATTCAACGAAGACATGCATCTTATCGGTAGACTTGACATTTGTATGAGGTTCGCATGGTTGTAGCAATCATTCTCCATGGTAGACCAATAATAACCCGCCTCGGATTTTCTTAGCCATGGTGTGCTTGCTGGGATGCGTCCGAAGGAACCTTCATGAATTTCTTCTATGATCTTATTTGCTTCGTATACATCCGCATCTCCGAGCAAAGCAGTCATAGTTCCTCTTGTACAAAACACCCCCATTGAGGAAAAATTTAGCCGAGTACTTGCGCAGAGCTTTCTTATCAGTGATGGAAACATCTTCAGGGTATTCTTTCGTCTCGAGATACCTTTTGATGTCGTAGAACCAAGGTTTTTCATCCGCCTCACCTTCTACTTCATAGCAAAAAGCGGGCTCATCTAACCTCATAATAGTGATAGACGGGGCATCATTTGCCCATCTGACTTTAAACATGGATGACAGAGTAGCCAAAGCGTCTGCCAAGTTGTTCTCCTCCCTTGGGATGTGGTCAAAAGTGATCTCGTCGAAATAAGGGATCAACTTCAAGACATGCTCTCGGTATGGAATCAAATTTGGGTGGCGAGTCTCCTAATCTCCGTTGATTTGACTAATTACCAAATCAAAATCTCCATATACCGCTAAGATTTTGATTCTCAGATCAATGGATGCTTCAATCCCAAAAATACAAGCTTCGTAATCGGCCATATTATTGGTGCAATCAAAACAAATCCTGGAAGTGAATGGAATATGAAAACCTATCGGAGAAGTGATAACGACACCAACACCATTTCCTAATGCATTTGAGGCTCCATCGAATGCCATCGTCCACCGCGAGCCTGGTTTGGGTCCCTCTTCAGGGCCAGGAATATTACAATCCCTAATATACATAATGTCCTCATCAGGGAACTCAAACTTCATTGGCTGATAGTCATCTTCTAATGGTTGTTGAGCGAGATAGTCTGCCAACACACTACCTTTGATAGCTTTTTGAGTAGTGTATTGGATATCATATTGTGTCAGGACCATTTGTCAACGGGCTACCCTTCCTGTGAGAGCCGGCTTCTCAAAGATATACTTTATCGGGTCCGTTTTGGAGATTAAGAGAGTCATGTGAGTTAACATATCTTTCGAGTCATTTTTGCCCACGCGACAACAAGTCTTTTCCAATAATGAATATCTCGATTCACATTCCGTGAACTTCTTACTCAAGTAGTATATGGCGGCTCTTTTACGCCCTCTCATCATTGAAACACGCAACCCATGGAATTCTCCAACACTGTCAAGTACATAATCAACTGTCTGCCTTCCACCGGGGGTGAGAGAATTGGAGGCTCTTGCAGGTACCTCTTTATACTATCGAATGTTGTTTGACAATTATCGTTCCACCTGGTTGTCGGATTCTTTCTTAACAGCTTGAAAATGGGCTCACATGTAGCTGTAAGATGAGAAATAAACCTAGCAATGTAATTCAGTCTTCCCAAGAAACCACGCACTTCCTTTTTTGTCCTCAGCTCTGGCATCTCTTGTATCGCTTTTATTTTTGCAGGGTCAACCTCAATCCCTTTCTTGATTACAATAAAGCCTAAAAGTTTCCCTTATCTCACCCCGAAGGTGCATTTACTCGGGTTTAACCTCAGTCTGAACTTTCTTAATCTTTCAAATAATTTCAACAAGTGAAACAGGTGTTCTTCTTCCGTCTGGGACTTGGCAATCATATCATCAATGTAGACTTCAATCTCTTTATTCATCATGTCATGAAAGAGAGTAACCATAGTGTGCTGATACGTTGCCCTGACATTCTTTAAACCAAAAGGCATCACTTTGTAGCAGAATGTTCCCCATGGTGTAATAAAAGTAGTTTTCTCCATGTCATTTGGTGCCATCTTAATCTGGTTGTAGCCAGAGAAACCATCCATGAAGGAGAACACTTTAGCTTGAGCAGTATTATCGACCAAAATATCGATGTGCGGGAGAGGGAAATCATCTTTAGGGCTGGCTCTGTTCAGATCCCTATAATCAACACACATTCTTACCTTGCCGTCTTTCTTCGGCACTGGCACAATGTTCGCAACCCATGGGGGATAAGAAACAACCTTTAGGAAACCAGCCTCCATCTGCTTCTGAACCTCTTCTTTAATTTTCCTTGACATTTCTGGATGTGTTCTGCGAAGCTTCTGTTTTACCGGCGGGCAACCTTCTTTGAGGGGTAATTCGTGCACAACGATGTTAGTATCTAACCCTGGCATATCTTCATAAGACCAAGCGAAGATGTCCACGTATTCATGAAGCATTTCGACTAACTTTTGCTTAACTCCATCTTCCAATGCTGCCCCGATCTTGACCTCCTTTCGAGCATCCTCGGTTCCCAGATTGATCACTTATAGAGTCTCTTGGTGCGGCTGGATGACCTTTTCTTCTTGCCTCAACATCCTGGCTAGTTCTTCCAGTAATTCACAGTCCTCTTCGTTTTCTTCTTCAGCTTAATAAATTGGTTTGTCAAAGTCATAATGAGCCACGGCAGAATCGTCATCGACAAAATCCGGGATCAACGAAGGATCGCATCTGCGTGGTTGGTAATTTTATTTTTATTAGTTTTTTTGTTTTTTAGATTAAAAAAGAAAAAACAAAAAGTTTTTATAAAAAGAAAGTAATGATTATAAAATAAAATTTCATATTGCCACCTTTTAAAGAATAAGTGAAGAAAAACAAAGAGTGAAATATTTGAATGCAAAAAGGACGTCCTTTATTAATGATAAACTTGAAAGTTAAAAACATTGTGGCCCTACAGCATGATCACTACGTCTTGGGCATAACGTAGGAATTATGATATGACATAAAAACAGAAAATTACTCTTCAAAACGGGTGACCACAACAACGTCTTCAACAAACCAATTTGAGAGCTCACGTCCTGGAACAGTTGGGTAGATCCACTTGTCCATATCACAGCCACTGTCTGCTTCACCATCAATCACATCGACATCTTCAATCTGGACTCCACCTTTAACAAACTTGACGGGAGGAGACACTCCTTGGCTCATTGAGGCAGAGACTGGGACCTTCATTCCGGGAGCAAAACCCAAACCCCTATTATCTGTCTGAGTAGGGAGAGCTCTAGCACTCTACCCCACCCTTCCGGATGTCCGGACTCAACAACAGCCTGAGCTTGCTTGTAGGATGCCATGGAAACTTCCAAATTCTCACCCTTTTGCAAAGGAATCTTATCGACTGATACTGTTTCAAAAGTCTGGCATGGAGTTTCATGGATTTCTCCTTCAACTTCAACATATCGAAAGTTGCTCATATGACTGACGATATAATCCTCTTCACTATAAATGGTGACCACCTTCCCATTAATCAAGAACTTCAGCTTTTGGTGCAAGGTAGATGTCACAGTGCCAGCCCCATGAATCCAAGGGCGTCCAAGCAAGCAATAGTAGGAGTGATTGATATCCATGACGAAGAAGGTTGCATCGAAAACCTGCGGGCCTATCTTAATAGGCAGATCCACCTCGCCAAACACAGACCTTTTTGACCCATCAAACACCTTAACTACCAAATCACTAGGTCTCAGCACAACCCCTTCATAGTCCAATTTCAAGAGAGTAGACTTCGGAAGAACATTGAGAGATGATCCCGTGTCAACCAGCACACGGGATAAAGTAGTTTTTCGCTATCTCCACGGAAACGTGCAGCGCTTTGTTATGCTTCCTTCCCTCGGGAGGTAAATCAAAGTCAGTAAAACCGAGACCATTACTTGCTGAAATGTTGTTTACAATGCCTCCAAACTGGTTAATAGAGATCTCTTGGGGAACGAAAGATGTCCCAAACAACTGCATCAGAGCATTGCGGTGAGGTTCAGAATCCCTCAACAAAGCTAAAATAGAAATTTTGGCGGGCGTCTGGCTGAGTTGGTCGATTATCTTGTAATCGTTCTTCCTTATATACCTCATCAGCTCTTCAACATCTTTAGTCACCTCAGGGCTCAGAACGGGTGTTGAAGTTTTTGGTGTCGACTCATCTCCAATCATAATTCCTTTCCCTTTTGCTTTAGCCTTGGCCAAAGCTTCAGGACTTTTCTCAGCTAGATTGGGTGGGGAGAAGATTCGCCCACTTCGGGTAATCCGACTTTCTTCCGCAATATCATGCACGGGAGGCTCATTTCTTTCAATCTTCTTTTCATCATACTTTCCTTCGTCAGAGGTCTCCACATTCACTTTCTTTCCATCACGGTAGTATTCAGATCCATAATTCCACGGGACGGCCTTTTCACTAATGTAGGGTACTGGACCCGGCAAAGTGATGATCACAGGAGGTTTCTTGGTCGGTACAGGGATCGTAACAGGAATCCTTCGTGAACCACGTCAACATCATCTTCACCATTCTGCATATCAAACTCTTTCTGGATGAATTGAAGAGTCCCCTCAGTAATCAGATGCTGAATCTTGTTTCTCAAATCATCACAACCTTCAGCTTGGATCAAACATTGTTCACAACCATCATCACAACCAGGGAAGTCTCCCTTCAACAACAATTGTTCCTTTATCCAACATAACGGGGTGGTCAAAGCATTAACATCCATTATCAGATTCAAACTTCCCTCTTCACAAATTGCATTAACAGCGTTTCCACCATGGGGAGGCAATGGATGCTGAATGAAATTAGGAGTAGGAGGTGGTCCGAAGTTGATTTCCTCGGTATCAAGTAAGTTCTGAACCTTGTATTTGAAGGCAATACAATTCTCAATAGAATGCCCCTGCGCATTGGAGTGGTAAAGACAACGAGCATTCGCATTAAAATATTTCAGCAGGTTATCGGGGTCAATTTTCAGACTGCGCAATTCAATCATATTCAGACTTTGCAAGTGAGCAAATACATCTGCATAAGACATTGGCAAGGGATCAAACTTCTTCACGGGTCTCGGTTGTTGTTGTCTAAGGGCAACATCTTGTTTTGGAACACTAGCACGAATAGTCACGGCAGCAACTTGGCGATAGAATTCCTGGCGCTTCTCTTTTCCTCTTCGTTCATACAGTGCGCTTGACTTGCCTTCCTTCTTCATCTGGTAACCACCAAAATACTTTTTGGCGCCACCAACTTGATTCTTGTCAGTACTAACATCTTGAATCTTTCCTAACTTGATCCCCATCTCAACCCTTTCACCAAACATCACCATGTCAGTGAAGGTACTGGTCAGACTGCAAGAGGCATAGTAAGGCCCATCTAGTGTGCCGGTAAACATTTCCACCATCTCGCGCCACCTTTGCGCGTACTCTTTGAAAGATTCAGTTTTCTTCTGGGCTAAGTTGTGCCACTGGGTTCTTGTAGGTTCCATATCAGTATTAAATCCATAGTGTTGAACGAAAGCTTCAACCAGCTCTCTCCACGTTCGCACCTGCGAGCTATCAAGGCCCATATACCAATCTAGCGGTCCATCAATCAAACTATCCTGAAAGAAATGCATCAGGAGCTTCTCATCCTTCGTATAAAGCGGACATCCTCCTAAAGTAGTACCTCAAGTGAGTTTTAGGACAAGAGTTTCCCTTGTACTTTGAAAGCTCAGGGATTTTGAATTTGGGAGGAATCTTCACTCCTTGCACCAATCCCAAGTTAGACATGTCGAAACCCAAAACTCCTTGGTTCTCAAAAGCTTGCATGCGCTCCTCAAGCATGCGCAACTTTCGATCAGATTCTGTTGGTTCTTCAACATTGGAAAAGCAATCTTCAAAGTTATCCTCCTCATGATGAGGAAATGGGATCTGAATAGTCTTCTTGCCTGGTGGAGGAACCAACCCAGGCTCTGGATGCTGTCAATGTGTGGGGGTAGGTGGAGGAGGAACCACCGAAGCGTGACTCATCTGAGCAGCCTAATTTTCTCCGATAAGGTCAGCAAAACCGGTGTTAACTTCCAAGCTAATTCCAGACAAAGCATTCCCTTGAGGGGGAGGAACGACTTCAGCTCCTTCGATAGTGACTGCAGCAGGCCTCACAACCAAAGCTCTCAACTCCTCTTGCTGCAGAGCCATGGTTTGTATTATCTCCATCATTTGCCCTACGCGAGCGTCCATTCTTGTCCCCAGGGCGGCTACGTCAACTTCAATCTTCTCCATCAGTCTTTTCAGGTTGCTTCTTGTCTGGTACCGGTGAATGTAGAAATCTGCAATCTCTCTTCTATGTAGAAGAAAATTAACGGTAGAAGTAAGAAGACCGATCTCAACACCCTGTTATGTATGATATGTTATGGGGTATGTATGCATGCCCATGATATGTTTTTGTACATTTTATTTTCAGGGATTCATTAAAGACTCATTAGTTAATAATAAGCATTAGAGGAAAGACTGATTAAACTGCAAATCACTGAAATCTCATAAAAAACCAAAATGTTAGGTGTAACTACATTACTGATCAAGTTCAAACAGAGCAATAAGATTCATATTGAAATTTAAATCATTACATTAACCATTAAATTCAAATATTCAACTAAGACAAATTGCTAAAAATCTAGAAATGTTGTCCGCAACGAGGCTTCAAATCTCTGGTTTCTTCCTTGAACCGGTTCACCACATCTTGACAAAGAAAGAGGAACTCGCTCACAGCAGGAGGTATCTGATTGCCTTCAAGGTCCTCTAAGGCCGACCTAAGTCTCCAGGGCACATCAACGATCAAGCGGTTACATATGTCCACCATACCATTATATTTCCCATAGAAATGTGCATTCTGCTCTTCTAAAAAGGACACAATTTCATCTTTCTCATCCAACAAACGGTTCAAGTTATGAATTTCATCTATCCAACCCTGACATTGCTCTCTGAGGCCTTCATAAGCATCTCTGTTACTGTCTCTTTCTTCTCTTGTAATGTTCAGCTCTTGAACTCTCTCAGCTAGTTCAACCGCTTCCAATTCTCGGGCAATGTAGACTTCTTCCTTTGCAGCTATCTCATTTTCTAGCATTTTATTGGTTTGTGCTAGAGAAGCTTCTAACTCTGAAATCATGGCTTCAAGGTGTGCTTTCAATGCTCTTTTCTCTTCAATAGCCCTTTTTTCATCTAGATAAGCTTGCCCTCTTTGTTGCTGAGCGGCTCTCAACTGTCGACGAAGAACTCTTGCCCCACTAGCAGCATTTTTCAAGTCTTTAGAATATCTTATTAGGAGATCTTCATCTTCCTCATTTTGTCTTCTCCTTCCTGCTAATTCTTCTTTTACCTCCTTGAGATTAGCTTCCAGATCTTCTGCTTCGAGAGAAATGCGAGAATTCGAGCTTTGTAGCTCCAATCTTTCTTCTTCCATCCTCCTAATGATTTCTTGAAGCCTTATATTTTCTTCTATCGGAACATGAGTGATCACAGATTCTGGATGATCAAAGGGCACCTCCACAAAGTAAGGTAGCTTGATTTCTTAAACTCTTTCTATCACCCACTGGCGATAAGATCTTCCATCAATTCCACCTCTCTTGATCAGCTCTCTCCTTTCCCTATGAATTTGAGTCCAAGCTCTTTGGATCTTTCTTACTTCATTGCGATCCTTTTGGCCAAGCTTATGTATAATGAAGCTCTCCAGGTGTTCAGGTCTTGGTTCATTTTCCATTGGATATCCCAACATCCTTGTTGCAAGCCTTGGGTTATAGTTGATACAGCCCACAGACGCAATCAAAGGAACATTAGAATATCCACCACAGTGAGTGATAACATCAACGAATCCCCACCCTGGAGAATGCCACAACACACCATCAGCCGTAAGCGAAGCTAATTTTTGAGACCAAGTTAAGTTTCTCAGGATCTTCTCCCATGGTCCGCTCTGAGGGATATGAGATGTCAACCATAAATACAGCAGCAGAGAACAACACAGAACCACCCCTCGCCTTTTCTGATGTCTCTCATGGAGATGGTAAAGAACATCAGCCAACAATGCAGAAATAGGATTCTTTGACATCAATATACCAATAGCAGACGGGCTCAAGTAACCAATTTCATTGGTTGGAAACATGACCACCCCAAAGATGAGCAAAGCAAGAATGGAGCTGAAAGTCGGCCAATCGTCTTGAACACTCAAACTTGATAACTTATCCTCCAAGTTTTTCCTAAGAATACCTTTGTCTGTAACCCATGGTGCCACTTCCCTTACAGGAAGAAACAAAGCAACAACTATATCAGCCTTATCCAAGTCTTCTCCTATGTTGAGGAAGGGGATGTCGTTCTTCAAAGGCCAATTAAGAATTCTCTCGAACTCCTTAATTGTAGGAACAAGCTGAAAGTCTTGGAATGTGAAGCATCGAAGAGGAGGATCATAGTATTTTGCCAAAGTAATCAAAGCTTCCATGTCCACATTGGTAGTCAAAAGATCCAGGATGTTCCTGAACCTTTTCCCAAAATAAGCTCTACTGACAGGCGGAATTCTCTCGCTTTGAGTTATCAGTTTCCCTATCTTCAGATCTTTGAATTTGAGATGTGGAACATTCTTCACAGTTGGATTCATTCTTCCTTTCTGCTTACTGCACCAACAAAGTCTATAAGGTTCCCTGAAAATAAAAGTTATATGCTAAATATTTTTGTGCAAATGTATGCAATGTATGTTATAAATTAAATAAAGCTGGTTCATAGGATTGGTCGGTCATGGTTTCGACGTCTACCCAACAATTCCCCGGGTAAGGCTAATCCTATGGTTTTTTGGCTAAATGTGTATTGGGGTCTCAGATCCCCTTTTACAAATATTATCAACACGTGTACGACCTACGTAGTGATAATATTCGCAAAAGTATACTCCATGAAACAGCTCTTAATAGGATGCTCGAAATCCAAAATTTGAGCGATTGGTCTCGGTTAGGACAACATGAACAAACTTAGAGTTATAGGTCATTTGTCCAAAGATTGATGTCCTGCACTATCATGCGGGTCAACAACCTCCTTAAAATAACCAACTCTAAGCCGGAGTCTTTGCTTCGGTCCACAAGACATTGTAGTCAGGGGGACCTAGGCTACGCAATCCCTCTATTCCTAAAAAGGTGACCTAGAAGCCTGGGTAGTGGGCTTATCTATGTATCAACACCCATGAATTCCCAACACAATAATATATCAATAGAATAATATATATAAAGTGTAAAGAGAATAATAAGCAATAAACGATAGATAAGCATAAAGAAAGAAGCGATAAACAAACACACACATGCGAAGAACTAAACTAGGGTTGAATCGCTTAGTCAAAAAGATTTTAAAATAGTCCCCAGTGAAGTCGCCAATTGAAGCAACTCGTTTTTCAAAAATCATTTAAATAAATTTTCAAAAACAATGAAATCGCCACCTAATTTTATTTGTTCTAAAAAGAACGGGAAAACATAGATAAAACCCACAAAAATCGGATAAGGAGGTCTACAAGACCAAAAGATGGAATCGGGAGTCGATTACGCAAGGGGAAGGTATTAACACCCCTTACGTCCATCGTACTCTATGGGACCCATTTAGTTCGCGCGTGTTTGTGTGTGTTCGCTAACTTCTAAATTATGAATAAGAAATAAGAAAAGGGATTTGTTCATTATTATTTTGAGCTTGACACGGTTTCGAAACCGCGTGCCTACGTATTCCCTCGTGCAATGGGAAAATCAAAACTCCGTAGTTCTTGTTGAAAATGTTTGAATTTGTTTTATTGATTTTAACAGAAATGTTTTTGATGACCGCATATAAGCGGAAAAGGATTTGAATGGGTTGAATTGATTTTAATTGTAGATGACAAGTACCAAAACGTTAGGCTATCATCTAACGATTCGAATACTCGAAATTGGTGAGTGAGCTCGACCAATCATCTCTCATCCAAAATATTTATTATGAAAAAGGTGAGGTGGAACAAAGTTCACATTTATTAAGTGTATGGAATAAAAGTATTTAAGTCATTAGGCTATCATCTAACAATTTAATTAAATCGTCGGGCTATCATCCAACAATTTAATTAAATACCATAACACTATATTTTTTGTTTTAGAACATGGATAGAAGTTTTTAGTTTATTAGGCTATCATCTAATAAACTAGAAACTCCGAGTCGTTTAAATTGTTAGGCTAACATCTAACAATTGAAACAAATCTTATCTTACTGTTCTTTTTTTTTTTATAGAAAAATTGATTTAAAGAAAACAAATTCAATTAATTATTTTAATTTGAAAGTGTTTTAATAGTTTCGACATTGGACGTAGAGAAGTGATGTTTCGGGTTATGATTAACCAAGTATGTGGACTTGATTAACCTCGTGAGGATAGGTGCTCCTATCCCCAACCATGAGACCCTGGTGCATGGATATTGGTATGTGGACCAATGTTTTTTCGGGTTATGATTAATCAAAGCAACGAGGGCTTTGATTAACCTCGTGAGGATGGCCATGCCCATCCCCAACCATGAGACCCTTAGAGAATTTGGTGTGGGTAACAAAAAATGAGAGATAGGAGGCGTCGTTTATTTTATATTAATTCGTGAGTGGAGTGTACGATCGCGTAATAAAACATACAAGCAGATAACATAATAAAACGGATAATAATAAAAAAAACGAAAATTAACACACAATACAACCGGAATTTAAATAATTATTAGGATGGATTTTTTCTATTTGATGAAAAATCAACTAATAATTTAATCGATAATTTAGCAAATAAAAAATATCTTATACTAATTATTATTTAATACATTAATAAAAAAAATACTTGCATAACAATTAATTTAAAGAATGAGTTTAGAAATGGGCCTGATTTGAAGCTTGAATCTGAGGGTGTGAATAGAAAACTGAGCCCAAGCCCAAAAGCACTGCTGGATCTTGTATGAGATATTCCCTGAAGTATAGTGTGGTCCACCATCCTGGAGCGTTGGATCTGGATCTCAACAGATCTGATGGCTATGAAGGAGGGTGCAAGGATGCTACCATGGATGTACCTGTACCAGATTTTGAACAGACCATACAGACGGTGACAAGTGTCACCGCCTGGACTAAACAACAAAGCTTATTCTATTACACTCATTTAACTATATATTAATCCAAGGCTAATTTTACTGATTTATTAAAATAAAATAAACTTAACTAAAACTTAATTTATATTTTAACTAAAACTTAATTTATATAAACTAAAACTTAATTTATTTATTTTTAACAATGATTAATTATAAAACAACCAAAAGACATTAAACAGAAAAGAAAAAAAACGAAATCAGCCTCACTCTCCTCTCCTCGTTTTCTCTCAATCTCTCATCGTTTCTCACTGAACCTCATCGCCGCTCTCATCTCGCCGCGATTCCTCACCAAACCTCATCGCCGTTCTCATCTCTCATCGTTTCTCGCCGCGATTCCAGAAATCGTACTCTGTTCTCTCACTCGCGATGCAAACGGGACTCGTCCCTCTCTCTCTCTCTCTCGAACTCACCGTTCTCTTGCTCGCGATCTGCTGTTATAGAAGCTCTCTCTCTCTCTCTCACGCGTGATCTGTTTACTCTGTTTTTACTGATTTCTCGAATGTTTATTTTGATGCTTACAGGAAAACAAAAAATGAAAGGGGGAAAAGGGAAACCCTAGGTTCTAGTCGTGATGGTAATGGTGATGCTATGCAGAAAACAAAAGAATCAGTGAGAAAAGGAGAAGGATGGAGACACAGAGTTCGCAACCTCCTCCTTCCTCTTCAAAATCGGTATTACCTTTCGAAACTCTCTTCTCTTTGTGGCTGTTTTTGGTTTTTCTGAAGGGATAATGTTTGGGAAATGATGAACTTGTGTTGTTTCTGGGGTTTTTGATTTTCTGTTCTTGGTATGTTGCTGGTTTATGATGAATGTTGGTCTGGTATATCAGGGTTTTTGGTTTGCTGTTCTTGGTATGTTCTGGGTTTTTTTGGTTTGCTGTGTTTCGGTTAGGGTTTCCAAATGAACAGTTGCCTTGGTTATTGTGCATATGAATGCTTTTATATGGTCTGCATTAGGGTTTGCTCTGATGTTGGGAACAGGGCCTTGAGAAAAACCGAAAAACTGGGCTTTAGGTATTATGTTTTATGATCTGTTGGTTAGAAAACAATGTGCCACCTTGTCCTTCAGATCGGACTTTAGCATTTGATTTGATGGGCTAAAACCATTCGACTGAAATTTGTTATTGTATTCTCGATTTACGAGCAGTGGTACTGTACTTGCTGCAGTTGCTTTAGTGGTGATGATGTTGTCTGAACCACACACCCCTATTGTGAACCAACAACAAATAGTTGTTGTGATTTGCAAAAGGGTATGGTTTTCTTGAACATGAATGAGAAAAAAAAAATCCTTTAACGTAATCTGATCCCAAACATTAATCCCTAATGATGAGATTAACAACATTGTAATGCTTTGTATTCTTGCTTATGCTGCCCGTTTACTTGCTAACCGCTTTTTTCTTGTTTCATGAATGTGAGTATTGCTATGAGCTTGGAAGAATAATGAAGGAAAGCTTGGAGATGAAGCATGAGCTTGGAGGGAAATTCAACAATGGAGTGGAGGCAACATGCTAAGAGGGAGATGAAGAATTATTTAACTTAGAACAAAAGCTAGCCTTCAATTAGAAATTTGTAGCAAACCAACCAAACATTGTAACTTAAGCTTGATGTTGTAATTTACATAGAAATCCTTTGTAACATCATTTTGTAAGTTAATTCGATGACTATCTTGATACTTCTTTGTAGCTTATGTGCAAAACAACTTCAAATAAATGGAAAAAGTATAGTTGTTTCATTTGGAAATTTGAATTCTTTTGCCAATGTACAAGATTAATCACTTATGAGTTTATTTTCCACTTTTCAAATCAAGTTCTTGGAATCTTGAAGCTTTTAGATTAAGGCTTGCGTTGTAACTTTGAAAAATATCATGAACAAAACTTTGAATGATTTCATGATGTAAAACAAGCCTTTTTTGGATGAAATTTAAAGGATGAATTTATCTTTAGTAACAAAAACTTTTCCAAAAACTTCCATTCAAAACAAAAATCATAAAATGAATGCCACAAATGATGGACTTTTAAGAAAACCCCAAAGTGAATGAATTCTTCCTTTTTGCAATTGTTTATCCTTTAACAAAAATCAAACCATTCCGAGTAAATTTAAAACTTCGAATCTTGAGCGAATACAAGCTTACTCGTAAAATTGGCTTATGCAATTTGAATAAATCAACATTAGAATAGCAATATTAGCTTAGCATGATGCGTATCTGAATAAACTTGAAATACTCAAAATCCAAAGATAAAAAAAAAGGCCACGAAACTTCCAAACATGATTCCCTCTTTTGCGAGACGTACGCTTAACCCCACATTAATCTCAAATCAACTTCAAATGGAACAACAACCAAACTTTCTGTGTAATCTCAAGGAGCCCCTGTTTTTTTTTTAAATTAAATATAAAAAACACAAATCTTGTGATGTACATTGGATGGACAAAGGAAGATAAGTATTTTAGGTCACCCGGGTACTAGGCGATCATTTCTTATTGCTTGAAACAGACTCAATAAAGAACACCTTGATCTCATAGTCATATAACCAATGACATGTGTGCATGTGAATGTTATGATACACACAAATCCTAAACCAGATAAAATCTAGATAGGAGGGGAAATTTTGGGGTGCAACACTTCCAAAAAAATTTCCTGCCATGGATGGCTGAGCAGAATCAAATCCTCCTTTGCAAACTTTTCACCTTCTTCAGTACTTGCGACCCGTCTGTGAGAAAGATCACACTTGTTTCCAATCAGCATAATTGTCATTTTCTCATTTTCATTCTGCCTTGCATGTTCCAACCAACTAACCACAAAAATCATCGATATAACGCTGTCACATTGACATGCACAATATAATAAACTAACTAACCCGTAATTTGTTGGAGTCGATTTCCAAAATCTGGAATTGGTGAAAGTGAACGATATCTTCAATTTTAGTATCTTCTAGGAAAAATTTTAAAACTGAAAATATTCCTCTGTTCTTTGGCTGAAACAAAAGTTATAATTATAAGTGCGGACTTCATTCTTCGAGGAAAAATTTTAAAAATTAGAAAATCCACTATGAAATCCTTTATACTAACCTGGTACTATATTCGAACAGTATAAGGGGATTCCAGAGGAGCAAAGATTGAGACATTTTGAATATGTACCTTGCAATAACAACAAACATAACCAAATTAGTGTCTTGCAGTCTTATTATGCCTCCAATATGATCTCTATGTCTCTTATTTCCAGATCCTTCAAAACCGATCTACTGTAAAATGAAGAGAAAGTATCCAAAGCATAATCTGAGAAAGAGAGACGAGCAAGAGAAGATGAACAAAATCAATAGAGTGAACAAAAAATATAACTACCAGTTTTCGATCTAAAAGTGGTAGTTGTAGTCTGGTCTTGCGCGGAAGAGTGACTGGTGCTTCGTGTTTTAAAGAAATTACCAAAAACCAAAGGCATCAAAAGATGAAATCAAGATTAGAAACGTACCATTCATTCTAGCCGCGGAGGATTTGTTGAAGAGGAATTGTTGCTGGAGAGGGTGTGTATCATTGTTGAACTTTGGGAATCTTGCTCAAAACCTTCTCAGATCCAGGTCTGGTGCAGAAAAGGTGGTGGCAGTGAAGCTAGGGTTTGAGGGGTAAAGAGAGAAAACATGGAGTGTGAAAGAGAGAAGATAGCGAAAATAGTGGCTGCGCTCCGCTAGGGTTTGGGGAGAAATGAGAGAACATAAAAATGGGTGAGAACAGAGAGAGGGAGAACGAAAAAGGATTTTAGATGGAGGGTAAGAACAAAGTTTTGAATTGTGGAAGAATTGAGGCTGCCAAGTGTCAAATGTTGATTGCAAAATAAAGGATTATTTTGCGTTTTATCGCAAATATTGCGGATAGCAAGAGTCGCCACCAACTTTTCTTTTATCCAATTAAGGGAAGGCTAAAAGAACAGGAAAAGACCTTCGTTAGATTCTGAGTAAGGGAGGAAATTATGAAAAGGGAAGGTATTAGCACCCTTTCCATCCGTAGTTATCTACGGGCTCTTAATTTCTTAGCTCACTTTATAAATTACTTTCTGTGTGTGTGTTTGAAAAGATGTGAAAATATATTTCTCTTTGTCTTCGTAATGATTCTCGATGGAATGTATACGAAGTGTTCAAAAATGTTTCATTTTGGAAAAGTGTTTAACTTTGTAATGATTCACGCTGAAATGTATACAAAGCGTTTGAAAAGTTTTTTTGAAAGTAAGTGTGAGGTGTAAAAAGTGTTTTTGAATTGATTGGAGCAAGCAAAAGAGTCTTATTACCTACTCAGAATGGTCGTTTCCATGTTATTTTGCTTTCCTTTAGGGTAGCGCTATCCATACCATTAGTTGGTAGGTAACTCTATCCGTTGGATGTAAAGAGACGTTCGAAGGGTGATCGTATGGTCATAGAAGGCAACATGTAAGGATACCTTAGCATATTCGTAGGGACGATCATCACTTTTCATAGGCAACAATCGAGGGACGAGATCTTGTATTCGTAGGCAACATCGAGGGTCATCGGGGGACTATGATCTTTGTATTGAAGGGACTATGATGATATTATTCGTAGGCAACTGTGCTAAGATATCCACGTTCGAGGGACATGACCATGTTTTGAAAAGCAACAAGAGAGGATACCCCAAGGGGGTGAAAGTGTGGAAAGTGTGTTGTATTCAGATATATTATCATGAGATTTAGAAGTGATCTAGGGTTGATTTTAGTCTTAGCATACAAACCCTAATTACTAGCAGTTAATATATGTACAGAAAAAAGTAAAGTGCGGAATGTAAAGTGCGGAAAGTAAAAGTGCGAGAAAGTAAACCCTAGACTATTACATGGCTTTGGGGCAGATACATAATAGAGGTGCGGAAAGTAAAGGCAAAAAATGTAAATCTACGCTATTACATGATAAAAATTTGCGACCTGTACAACCTTTCTAGAATTGTAAATGCGAAATAAGAAATAGATAATCAGAATAATAAGAAAATGTTAGTAAAAATGATTTGAAAATTAGTAGAAAAAAGGTTTTAGGTTAGTAATCCTAATTACTAGAGAAGAAAATACTTTTGGGAATTTTTTAAATTACTTTTAATGTGGAAAAGTAATTAAAGGTTAATTAACAATTAATTAAAATATGAATGAAAAATATTATTTTTTTTTGTTAAAAATTAAATAAATATTTTTCTAACCTAAATGCAAAAAAGAAATATTTTTTGTGATTTTTGTGGTAGTTTAGAAAAAAACATTTGAAAAGAAAATTGAAAAATATGAAAATAATGGAAAAAGTTAGTTTTGGAAAAGGATCAAAAATATTGTGAGGTCCTGGGGTTCGAACCCCTGACCTTGGGATTACCAGCATACGCCACTTGCCATCTGAACCACATGCTTATGTTGTTATTAGGACGCAACAATAATTATATATGAGAAAACTGCAAAAATTAGAATATTTGAATTTAAAAGAAACACGCGCGCAGTTGGTGGGCCACTGTTCGTCGTCATTTTGCCAGGGTTTCTACCTACGGTTTGTATCTGTAGCAAAAATCTTTACCAACAATCCGTCTCTAGCTATAGCACCTATGATTTTCAAAATCAAAAGACATGCAATATAAATTAGTTATGAATACATGAATCGATTGGAATCGATCCACTGAGCATGATGGTACCACTCGTTTGGTCCAATTTTGCCTGTTTCAGAAAACCCCAATTCAAGGTTTCAAACCCTAACAATGGTGAATTCTTCGTTTTGCACCTAAGCTTCAATTAAACTATCCAGACATCATCGAAACTTCATCACAAACACAAATATATGGTTAAATTCAACTAATTATGCATGAAAATATGAATCAATTTTGAGTTAGAGTTGTGCAAATCATGATCTGGATATCGCGTTTCTGGACATGTTGCTGGCTTGTGAGTATCTGGAACGATTCAGAGGAACACCAGGAACGTGTTGCAAGGCTTAGAATGGCTCGAATCAGAGCAAAAATAGGTCTGCCACTTGCTTGGAATGCACGGATTTTTGAAGCTAGGTTAAGGTTTCTTGAGCTTGAAATTTTCGTCCTCTAGGTATATGGGATTAGTGTAAATATATAATGGATGGCATTAGGTCAAGAATCATGAAGAAATTATATGCCAATCAATGAGAAAATATTTGATTTGGAATGAAACCAAATATTGCCTCTTTTGAACCAATTTCAATCAATTCTCTTGCCAATCTCAGTAATTTCGAAAATATCAGCTTATATGGCTTGCTTGGACCTCAAGAATGATAAAAAAAAATCAACTTTGCACTTAATGTTTGGATTTTATATCTTTTATTTTAATTAAATTGAATTTAAATGAATAAAAATCCAAATTTAAAAAAATAAAAGATAAAAGGCGTGGCCTTGGGCTTGGAGGTTCTAATTCATATAAGAAACAAGTTTGAACCAAGAAAAGTTAGGCCCATTTAGAAAAAATTTGATTTTTTCAAGTATTTCTCTTCATGCACCTCCACAAAAATATCAAACTTCCACAATTTGTATCTTGCTCAATTTTAAACATTTTTGGGTATTCTTAGACTTTTTAGAAATATCAAGATGTCCTCTAAACACTCTTTTTTGTTTCATCTTCATTAAAGTTTCCATATTCATGAACACTTCTTTGCAAAAAGATGACTTTTTGTTGACTTTTAAAAGGACCTGTAATGTTTTGATCCATAACTTCTAAATGAAGCATTTTTGGCCAAAGCTTGTGAGAAATGAAGTTGTAGAGAATTGAATTTTCTTCAAAATGAGCTTGGGTGAAAAATTTCGGATAAATTATGTGAAAGTTATGCTTGGTCAAAGTTCTATTGACTTTTGCTAAAAAACCCTAATTTGGAAACTTTGACTTTTGATCAAATCTTGACTTTCCTTGAGGAATCATGGTCAACCCTTGATTAAATGATGAATAATACTTCAAAATATTGATGTTGACCAAAAATTATGAAGTTTGACTGTGTGTTGACCACAGTTGACGTTCTGTCCAATATAGTTGATTTTCAATTATCTGAGCAATTGGATGAGCAAATTTTACTTGTAAGGCTTGACACTTGACATGGTGATCCTTTGAAGTATATGATGAGGCACGATGACCACTTGGAGCCTTGGAAATTCATTCTAACTTGAGAGAATCAAAACCCTAGTTTGGTTTGATTGCTTAGAAGAGGGTTTGTCTGGTCAACCCTTGTGAAATACTTAAGTATGGAGATGTGAATTGTCTTGAGAAGTAGGAGGGAAAATTTTAGGGTATGACAGTTTCCCCTGTTCAATCTTCTTGTACCGGAAGGGTTAGATTGGTATGCTTGTCTTTCGTGACCTGAAGGTAGAAGATGATTGAACACTCGAGTACACGAAATTTGCACTTTGTTGTATGGAATGGGATCGCGGTTGACTACTGGAATGGGCTTATAGATGCCATTTGGAGAAGCTAATGTTGGGGAGTGAGTTGTGTGCTAAACTCAGAGTTCTTCTTTTGGATGAGAGAAATATCGGAGATGGTCTTAAAGATGTCATCCGGAGAAATGAAGATGTGTAGTCGGAGATGGGCTTAAAGATGCCATCTGGGGCGGTTGATAATAAGAGAGAGTCAGGATAAACCTTGGTCTTGGTTATTTATGAGATGAATAATTGTCAGTATGTGGATAGTTTTCCCGTCTAGTTTCGGGTATTAATCCATGGTCTGCTATTTATTGGTAAACCCGTCTAGTTCCGGGAGTTCATATCGCCAGATTTCTGTAGATTAGTCTCCCTGTCTTGTTTCAGGAATTGACCTACAACCTGTTTTATTGGTAAATCCGTCTGGTTTCAGGAATTAATAACATATTGCTCGCCTTAATAGTTTCCCCGTCTTGTTTCGGGTGTTAATCTTTGACCCGTTGTCTGGAAATAATTTGCATGGTCGTTCAGATAGTTCTCTCGTCTTGTTTCAAGTATTAATCTTTGACCTTCCATTTGGAAAATAACTTTTACTTGCTGGGGAAATAAATCTTGATACGATATGGTTAGTTCTATGTAGATTATGATGCATGCGAGTATATGACAATGTTCGTGAATGATATATGCATACATTATGATTTTTATGGGTAATGTGTGAAGGTAGATGTTGTATTTCAAAACATATCCATCTTGAAGAAGATAGGAACGTTCTGTTGGAGATCTTTGATTTCTGCTTGAGGATGAAGTTGTTGAAAACCCTAATTGGGAATAAAGGAGATTCAGATTCCTCCGATGCACTATCTGACCAAGTTTCGAGTCTGGATATTGCTGTTGTTGGGGGAATGATAATCATTGAGAGATACTCAACTGAGGATAAATATCTTGTGCATAGACCTTGCTAGGGGACAATGTGATATGGAATAACCTGTTACTACTTGGAGACTGATGTAATTAGTTGATGTGTTACTGCTCGGGGACCAACGTGACATGATGACTTCAGAATGTAGAGGATCACCGCTCAGGGACTAACATGATGAAGTTGAAGCTGATAGGATCACTGCTCGGGGACTAATGTGATAAATATGATAGGATCACTGCTCAGAGACTAACGTGATGAAGTTGAAGCTGATAGGATCACTGCTCGGGGACTAATTGATGAATGTAAAGGATCACTACTCGAGGACTAATGCGATGAAGTTGATACGATCACTGCTTGGGGACTAATGTGATGATGTTGAAATGTTTGAACATTGTTGGGAGGAGATGATAATGTAATACTTCGTTGGAGAAGATTTGTCTTTGTAGGGAGAGCGATGGCTTTTCATATGTTTGTGAATAGATGTTTATTGTCAAATGCATATAATCATTCAAAGCAATCATTGGACTTTATGCAAACAAAACAATGAAAATTGGAACTGGAAAAGAGGAATTTGCATTAAATTTGAAAAGTGGCCTATAGTCAGGCAGTTTGTATATAAGAGACAAATATCCTAGTAAGAGGAAATTGTCAGAATAGTAAAAAGCTATGTGGAAACAATCTTGTCGAGTTTCAACTATGTTATTGCTCATATATTTTCGACTATCTCGTCTCCTTGCTGTTAGAAGAAAGTGATTTAACTAATTTCCACAATTCGAATCTTGAAGCTGGTGGTAATGTAGTCTGTAAGTAGGTGATCAGGACGAGACATAGTCGTACGCTTAAATCCCTAACTTTTTCCTAGACCGCCCTTTCGGGTTTTTAGTCTACTGGGATACCCTTTTTTGCCCAAGCCGCCTTTGTAGGTTTTCGACTTGTCGGGTGTACATTTTTGTATATATATCCTTAACTTTTTCCTGAACCTTTTTGGTTCGCCAGGATGCCCTTATTTTTTCCTAGGTCGGTCAACCAAGTGGGTCTCGTTTATGCGTAATATTTTTTGACTATGTCTGCGTTCATAGGGTGCGGGAAGTCTTCTCCATCCATAGTTCTTAGAATCATAGCTCCACAAGAAAATACCGTTTTGACTACAAATGGTCCCTCATAGGTGGGAGTCGATTTGCCCCTGGAGTCACCTTGTGGAAGAATGATGCACTTGACTACTAGATCACCGACTTGGTAGACTCGGTGCTTAACTTTTTTATTGAATGCTCTGATCATTCGCTTCTGGTATATTTGTCCATGGCAGATGGTTGCGAGCCGTTTTTCGTCGATTAAGTTGATCTGGTCAAGGCGAGTCTGGACCCATTCGTCTTTGTCTAACTCTGCGTCCTGGAGTACTCTGATTGAGGGTATCTAAACCTTCATAGGTACGACTGCTTCCATACCATACACGAGAGAGATTTCATACACCCCTACTCAAGGATTCCTCAAGAGTTGATCAAACAAACTCTCTCCTAGACAATCAACCCAAACTAGGGTTTGGTATCTCTCAAGTCAAGATGGATTCCCAACATCTCCAATGGTCTTCATGCCTCCTCATATGCTTTAAAGATTCTCCATGTCAAGTTTCAAGCCTCACAAGTCAAGTTTCCTCAGACAATTGCTCAGATGGTTGAAAATCACAGATTGGACAAAAAGTCAACTGTGGTCAACATACCAAACTTCATAATTTTTGTCAACATCCTCATTTTGAAGTTACATTCATCATTTGATCAAGGGTTGATCATGATTCATCAAGAAAACTCAAGATTTGCTCAAAAGTCAAACTTTCTAAATTAGGGTTTCTGTGAAAAGTCAATCGAACTTTGACCGATCATAACTTTCTCATACTTTCTCGTAAAGTTTCCCACCAAAGCTCATTTTGAAGGAAATTCAATTTCTACAACTTCATGTCTCACAAGAATATCCAAAAATGCTTCATTTGAGAGGTATAGCTCAAAACATTACAGTGTCATTTTCAAAGTCAACAAAAGTTAACTTTTGTTTTGAAGATATATTGAGCATGGTAACTCCAATTGAGATGCGACCAAAGACATTGTTTAGAGGACTCTTAGAGCTTTCCAAAAGTCCAAGAACACTCAAAATGTGGAAAATTGAGCAAGATACACCATTCACAAGTTGGGCAATTTTGAAAGAATGCACAAGAGAGATACTTCAAAAATCAAATCTTTTGCAAATGGGCTACTTTTCTTCATCCAAACTTATTCCTCATACAATTAGGAATATCCAAGCCCAATGCCACAATTTTTGATTTATTTTTCTATTTAATTTTGAATTTATTCATTTAAATACAAATTAAATTTTAAAATAAATTATAAAATCAAAATTAATTGAAAGATTGATTTTATTCTTTCTTGGGACTCAAGTAACTCACCAATGCCGCAATTTTGAAATTAAATCAAATTTGGCAAGATTGATTGAGAATTAATCAAATTTTGAAAATTTGATTTTGGACAAAATCAAAATTGATTTCCATTGAATATTGATCAATTCTTTCCCAAATCAATCCCAAATCCATCCAAAGATATATACTTGATGCATACCAATGCAAAGGGATTAAAAATTGGCTCGTAAACCCTATTCTCAAACCAAAAATCGAGTTCTTAAAGCAAATAGCAATCCTTATTCCAAAGCTTAATCAATTCTAAGGTGTCAAACACATTCCTTGATACCCTGTGAGTGATTCCAGATACTTACATTGCCAAAAACATCGAATCGAAAATACGATTTCGGTTTGTTCATCTTTTTCCAAAATCGATTTTCAATTTTCATGCATTATTAACACATTTGGTCGTTGTTTTTGTGATTAGTAGGAAGATTGCAAGCGATCGGGTTATTTGATCGAGTTTCCATGGCTTAGAACTCAGACACATTGTTAGGTTTTCGTGAACGATTAGGTTTTCGTTAATAGGAAAAATTGGCCAACAGGACCTATACCATTGAATTCGGAATGCTTCAAGGAATCGAACCATGGCCTTGGATTTTATTTATATTATGTATGCTGCATTTTTGACATTTGCCAGGGACTTAGCGTTGAGCCATGGCCGACGCAGAATTTTGAAAATTCAAAACGAAGAAGATGACTGGATGGCGCAAGATCGTGGCAATGGGAAAGCGACGCGTGTTATTTTCCATTCGTTCCGTTTCAAAACACAAACGCAACGTGGCTCAGTTGGTTAAGGCGCTCACTATTCCTGGATGCTCTCACATGTCTCCAGTTCGATCCCTATGGGCACCAGTTTTGCTTCTTTTCTCAACTTTTGCATATTTCCATGTTTTTCAATATATTTTAATATTTCTATTCAATTTTTAATTTCTTTTCACATTTTATTTCTGCATTTAAAAATAATCAAAAAAATATTTTCTTTTTGCATTTATACTTTGAAAATCTTTATTTAATTTAATAAATTTAAAAATACATTTTTGCATGCATATTTATTTTTATTTTTACTTTAGCATTTAAATCATTGTAAATTAGTTTTTAATTACCAAAATGCATCTAAAAAATCCCAAAAAATTATTTTACCTTATTTATCTTATTTGCAGCATGTAATAATTTTCCCATATTAAAACTTGCATTTTTCTAACATTTTTTCTCTTGTTCGATTCATATTGCATTTTCTGATTTCTTCTTTTTGTACAGGTTGATCCGATTCAGACGATTTTCTTTATCATTTTATCATTCTATTTTTCCAATAATGTAATTGCTCATGGGATGTAATAGTTTAATTTAGGACTTTATTTTCCGATTTTAAATTATGTATCGCCTCAAAGCCATGTAATAGCGTAGGTTTTACTTTCCGCACCTTTACATTTCCGCTTACATTCCGCATTTTACTTTCCGCACCCTTATCAATTGCTAGTAATTAGCGTGTATGGCAAGACTAATAACGAATATAGCCCATTAATTTCAAGATAACATATTCAAATCAACACACTTCTCACACACGCATTTAGGGTAATTCTCTCGTTGCCTTTACGAATTCAAAATGGTCATGTCCTCGAACGTAGAGATATTCTAGCACCGCTGCCTTCCAAACAAATCATCATAGTCCCTTCGATACAAAGATCATAATACCCATGTCGCCCGAATACATGATCTTGACCTCGATTGTCGCCACGAAAAATGATGATAGTCCTTCGAATGTGCTAGGATACTTCCTACAAGTTGCCTTCTATGACCGTCCGATGTCCCTTCGAATGCCCCGCTTACATCCAACGAATGGAGCTACCTACTAACTAATGGTATGGATAGCTCTATTCTAAAGGAACGTAGAAGCACAAAACGACCAATTCGAGTGGGTAAATAAGTCTTTAGTTGCTTGCTCTATCAAATGCTTTTCACACCACACACACTTTTTCAAAGTTCAAATTTTTTCAAACAAAACATTTCCGAACACTTTGTATACACTCCTACATGAGTCATTACAAAGTCAAAGCGAAATGCCTTTTTCAAAACATCTTTCTCAAACACACGAAAGCAATTTTAAAAAGTGATCTAGAGCAACTAAGAGCCCGTAGATAACTACGGATGGAAAGGGTGCTAATACCTTCCTTTTCATAACCATTCTCCGAACTCGTAATCTAACGAAGGTCTTTTCTGTTACTTTTACCTTCCCTTAATTGATAAAAATAAAAGTCGGTGGCGACTCTTGCTATCCGCACATTTGGATACAAAATCCTACAAAGTCAGTTCACCGTGTTACGTAATCGGCGACTACTGGGAAATTACCCAAAAGAGAGAATTGCCTTAGGGATTTCTAGATAACCTTTATTGCTTTTTGTTTGAATTGTATGCTTTATCTTTAAGGTTTGCTTGGGTATTATATTGTTGGGGGATCCTACACGGATCCGGTTTCCTTTTAGGTAAGTAGCATTAGATCATCGCGACCGTTAGACGATAACTAAACGGTCAACATGATGGCTACGTTAGCGTGACACTTTGGTTGTCCCGATACTCTTCATTCCCAAGTTGAAGAAAGTATTTGGCTTCTGCGTGGTGTCATCAAGCGCTAACTAAACTTTTAGAACCTTAATTGACCCATCTTGGCCATTAGAAGGTAGTGAGATGGCGGCTTTGGTGTAGACCGAGGTTGGTTGATACTCGATGCTACGCTCATCGAGATTAGACTTTTGGGACATTTTCGATCGACCACTTGGCGTCGTGATTGAAATAAGCGCCACGAAAGATCCGTGATGTGAGATTCCTAGAACCCTATTATTATTATAGGTGATGAACCAACTCAAACTTTTGGTGGGGTAATCACCTATACCTCATGCAAGCCTTAAACCTAGGCTCATTGTGTGAATTGTTTGTGTGTGCTAAACATGACATCATGACATCATCCGCATTGCATATCATTTCTAACTATTTCAAGGACCTAGGGATTTATCTTTGCTCTGTTTTGTAGGGATCATGGCTTCTAGAAAGACTATCCGAATCAACTTCATGGGTATCCTTCTCAACTCAAAGAATTGGTTCGTAAATTCCGACCATGCTCAGTTCATCAAAAGACATGGTTATCTACTTGATTTGGTTATCTCCGGTTTTGAAGAAGATATGATGCATGTCCTATTCCAATTCTTTGATCCGAAACACCATTGCTTTACATTTCCAGATTATCAGTTGGTTCCTACCTTGGAAGAATTCTCTAAGTTACTTGGGATACCTATTCTTGACCAAATGCCATTCACTGGTTTGGAAAAGGTTCCTAAGTTCGAAGACATCACATCCGCCTTACACCTTAAGCGTGCAGATATTGAAGCCAATTGGGAAACAAGAAGCGGAGTTAAGGGTTTACTTTCCAAGTTCTTAATTAAGAAAGCCCGAGAGTTCCTCAAAGTTATGAGTTTCCATGCATTTGAAAACATTGTGGCCTTGCTAATTTATGGTTTGGTTCTATTTCCTAATTCGGATCAATTCATAGATGTCAATGCCATCAAGTTGTTTCTTACCCGTAATCCAAGGCCTACCTTACTTGGAGACATCCTACATTCTTCCACACTGTATTACTAAGCGACAAGGAACTCTCATGTGTTGTGTACCGCTACTTTCCGTGTGGTTTATTTCGCACCTTCCTCCATCGCTTTGAAGAATGAACAAAGGTTGAGATGGTCTCAAAGATTGATGTCACTCTCTCATTCAGATATCCGTTGGAATCTTTTCTCTCAAAAGACTTCACCTTCATCGAGTTATGGAGAATTCTAATGTACCACTCCTTGGTATAAGGGAGGTATTACTTACAACCCTTCCTTAGCTCTACGCCGCTTGGTTTTGCTCAAGAGATGGTCCACATGATATGCTTCTCCAAGATATTGTGTTCGATTACAACCACGATCTCCGCATCACCGATTTAAGGTTTATACATGCTTGGGGCATGGTAAAGAAGACCGATACTAAGACTTTGGGGCACCCAACTCCATTCCTTGGGAACCTTACCTCAAATGGGTGCGAGCTCGAGCTCAAAACCTCATGATGCCATTCACTGCTTTTACCAAGAATTATGGAACCTATTGCTATAGGTGACGACCCTATGTCGTTCTCCATCCCGATATGCCTACCGATTTTGAAGACTTGAAGAGATCCCGGATTCAAACTTAAAGAAGAGAGGGATACCTTTGAAGCTCGAAGTTAGCGAGAAGAAAGTGTTAGAGTTGACAAAGCTACTTCATGAGGAGCGAAGCATCAATGCCTACATCGGCACCAAGAGGAAGCGCCCGTGAGAGACTTAGAGCTTTAGGATTTTTATGCTTTTCTTTTATTATTTTGAACTATCTCTTGTACTTAAAAAAAAAAAAAAAAGAATAATAAAGAGAGTACTAATAAATGTTTGTTCATTGCTTGTTTAACAAATTTAAATCTCTAAGGTCCTTGAAAACATTGCATTCGCATAAACATCGCATTGCATAGCATAACATTGCATCACTGTACATTGAGATTGGTTTTCTCATTTGCTCGCTATTTATTTTCAGATAAATGGCTCTTGAACAGATCACAAAGATCTTCAAGCTCGTAATGCTCGGCAACAGATGTTTACCACCTTGGTCCAAGGCCAAGAAGATTTGAAGAAGCTCATCAACAAGAAGAAGAAGGTTGTTGGTCCTCAACATGGGCGACGCTACAAAGGTGGTCCTAAGGTGGTCACCAATTGAGCTCTCTAAGGAAGTTTCAAGAAGGAAGACGAGCAAAGTAACAAGGGTGAGGACGGGCCACCGAGCTTGAGAAAGACTATGATAACGGCCAAGATTTAATGAAGATGACAAGTACAAGCAACTTGAAGATCGCCTAAATGTCGTGGAAAACTTGAAGATGTCCGGCTGAATTTCGATGATTCGAGTCTGCCTCGGTGTTGTGATTCCTCCCAAGTTCAAAGTTCCAACTTTGCCAAGTATGATGGCGTGTCTTGCCCTAAGTCGCATTTGAAGTCCTATGTCCGTAAGATCAATCCCCACACCGATGATGTAAAGTCGTGGATGCACTATTTTCAAGAGAGTTTGTCCTAACTCAATTGGAATGGTACTATCACCAGAGAATGACCGTATCCGTATTGGAGTGATTTTTGATGCTTTCTATAGACAATATGAGTACAATGTCAATTGACACCCACTCGCATGCAACTACAAAGCATGTCTATGGGTCGCGACGAGAAGTTCAAGGAGTACGCCGTAAATGGAGAGATTTAGCAGTGTAGTTCAACCACCCTTGTCCAATAGGGAGTTGGTCGATATGTTCATGGGAACACCGACAGCCCATTCTTCAATCATCCGATTGGAAATTCTTCATCCGATTCACCGAAATGATATTGACAAAGCAGCGTGTTGAAGCCGGTATCAAGAGTGGGAAGATCTGACAGAGACATCTTCAAATGCGAAAAGATCTTTGGTGGTAAGAAAGAAACCAATGTCGGTATGGTCGAAAAGCCGAGCCAAGACCGACCGTGCTCAATCTGGGGGCAGCCAGATCTCTAACCCTACATCAAGACAACCTCGCGAGACAACGCGCAGAGCGTAACGCTCAAGACAGCATTAAAATCAACATGCCTTTGTTGCAAGCCTTGCAACACATGTTGAACACGAGTTGATAACCTCGAGGATCCTCCTCGTAATATCAACACTTCCTCTCCGGCACAATCCTAATGCTAAGTGTGCTTATCATTCCAACAGCCTGTGGCACGATTAATCGACAATTGTTGGGCTCAAGAACAAAATTCAAGATATGATGAATCTAAGCATTGAGTTTGATCCTCCGCTGAGACCAATGTGATCAACGCGCCTATGCCTAATCATGACAAGAGTTCCAATGTTGGTGATTTATACTTATGTTTTCAACATAGATGACTTGACCATTCCTTTGATGACCGTTAAGAAGAATTTGTTGCAAGCCGTGTCAATCCGTGATGCCCAGAGGATTGTCGTTGGTGCCCGCCCCGCACTGATGGTTGTGCTTGGTCGAGAAGACGTGTTCAGGTATGATGGACAACCGTGAGATACTATTTCAAACCACCGTGCGTAAGTCGTGTGAAGATATGTCTAAGTCAAGATCAAGATGTGAATGAAACAAGACTAATTGTGGGACACCTTGGGGCAGCCAAGTGGAAAGTATGATTACATGGTGAAGTACATCGTCCCTCGATAGTTACAAGATTCCTATTGAAGATGTTAAGGCGACCGGATGGGGTGACGATTTCCTAAGACTATGCCGATGTTAACACAATAAAGATTTCCTCTCACGATCCCGTGCCTAGGTGGCACCTCTCATTATCACTTCTCCAAGACCGCCCATATTCCTCCGACAAGGCTATCCCTTGGAATTATGGAGTCGATATTTACTATCATGGCATCAAGCAAGACCCTCCGACTATCAAGATCTTATCAAGTTTCTATTCTCGACATTGACAACATCACGGATCAAGTAAGGTGACCGTAACCCAAGAGTATTCTCCCGATATCTCCTCCAAAAGACACCGCGACTCCAAACAGATTCCAACTACTCAATCAATATCCCCACCAGAGGAAAGAACCAAAGGCCCATCCCGCCAACCGTATACCAAAGGAAGTTATGAAGACACCTCCAAACAAGAAATGGAGGAAATTCTGAAGATCATCAAGAAGAGTGATTACAATGTTGTGGAACAGTTGGGACATACTCCGTCCAAGATCTCCATGCATGCTCTGCTCTTGTGCTCTGAAGCTCATGCTAACGCCTTGGTGAAATTTCTGAAGAATGCTCACGTGCCGCAAGACACTACCACTGATCAGTTTGAAGTTTGTATTGCTAGCCTGGCTGCCAACAACGGCCTAGGCTTCTCTGATGCTGATTTAACTCCTTCCGGAAGGAAACACAACAAAGCCTTACACATCTCTGTTGAATGCAAGGGCGTTACCCTATCTCATGTTTTGGTTGACACCGGTTCTGCTTTGAACATCCTACCGAAAACTACTTTTGATCGACTTGATGTCGAAGGGTTGGTTCTGAGACCCAGTGACATAATCGTGAGAGCTTTTGATGGTTCTAAGCTAATGGCTTGGAGAGCTATTCGCCTGCTAAAGTCGGTTCCCGACTTTTGACTCTACTTTCTTTGTCATGGACATCCGTCTGCACTTACTCTTGCCTACTTGGACGCCTTGATACATGGGCAAAGGCCGTTACCTCTACTTTGCATCGAAACTCAAGTACCCGTGAAAGGGAAGGTTGTTACAGTGTGGTGAAGAAGAATACATGGTCATCATCGCAATATTCCGATATCTTGAGATGGAAGGTGAATTCTTCGAGACTCCCAAGCTTTCAAACAATATCCGTAGTCATGCCTCTTAACTCTCCTGGCCACTCCCGAGGTTACACAAGTCCGCCGAGGATGGCCTCACCGAAAGATGCTCAAGCCACCGTTGAACAAGGAGGTAGTGCTATTTGGGACAGCCCCGATCTTCCCTTCAAACCGACAAGACTAGTTTAGGCTTCACCATCAAGGGTCAAGATGATACGCGAACGTGCGGCCAACTTCCTTCCGCACAGCCGAGTGGAATCCATGCTATAGAAGACAACGACAACGACTTCGACATCGCAGTGGATCTTCCCAACCCGCATCATGGCTCAAGAATTGGAAGATCAAGACGCCATACCAATCTCCTTTAGTCGAGTAATTGCTCTTGTTTTTGTTTTGCTTTTCGATTTTTTATGTTTTGAACAATAAACTTTGAAAGCCTAGTGCCTTACCCGGCATCATGGCTCGCTTGTAGGGTTATTATCTATCGCTTATGTATTTTCATTCAATAAATCGTGGAATTTTGCATTCAATTGCTCTCTTTCTTTACTTTATCACCCCTTCAAAAGCTATGTGTTTCTTACACACACCCACGTGATACACGCAGTAATCACTCCGAATCTCATATCAGCTATGCTAGTGCTAAATATGACTTCGATAATCCGATCTACCAAGCCGAAACGAAGTGAGGAAGATTGTGAAGTGCCAGGAGAACTGCCGATCGCAGAAGAAGAGCGAGTTATACAACCCACACAAGAGCAAGTCGAGGTTGTGAATTTGGGTACCGACGAAGTAAAAGAGATCAAGATAGGAGCGGTCTTGAGAAAGTGTTCAAGAAAGGTTGGTTCGATGCTACGAGACTACATTGAGGTTTTTGCTTGGTCATACGAAGACATGCCCGGTTTGACATTGATATTGTGGTACACCGATCGCCGACAAAAAGAGGGTTTTCTCCCTGAAACAAAGTCTGTCAGATGCGTCCCCGAGATGTCGAGAAAATCAAAGCCAAAGTTATGAAGGCTCAACCGGGTTTCTTAGTCACCTCTTATCCCCAGGTTGCAATGTGGTACCCGTATCTAAGAAGGATGGCAAGGTACGAATGTGTGGATTACGTAGATCTAAACAAAGCAAGTCCGAAAGATGATTTCCACTTCCTCATATTGATGTTCGTTGACAACACCGCCAAAGATAAGGTTTTCTCCTTCATGGATGGTTTCTCCTACATAATCGATTAAAATGGCTCTCAAGACATGGAGAAGACTACTTTTGTTACACTGGGGCACTTTTCGCTACAAGGTTATGCTGCTCGAATCGAAGAACGCAGCGCCACTTATCGCATATGGTGACATTATTTCATGACATGATTCATCACGAGATAGAGGTCTACGCCGACGACATGATAGCTCGATCACGCATCAAGAAGAACATCTTGATCATTTGCAGAAACTATTTGATAGATTTAAGAAGTACAAACTGAGACTTAATCCCAACAAGTGCACCTTTGGAGTCGATCCGAAAACTCCTAGGGTTCGAGAAAGTGGAAGAGGTATTGAGGTTGACCCGCCAAGGCTATTCAAGAGATGCCACCCCCGCACGCAGAAGGAGGTCGAGGTTTCGGGCCGATTGAACTACATTGCCGATTCATTGCACACTTAATCGCTACTTGTGAGCCAATCTTCAAGTTACTAAAGAAAGATCAAGTAGTGGAATGGAACGACGATTGCCGATCGCTTTTGACAAAATCAAGGAGTACCTACATGAATCCTCCTATCCCGATGCCACCGCCAAGGAAGACTCTTATCATGTACTGATGTTAGAGAACTCAATGGGTGTGTTGGGCAACATGACGAGTCTGGTCGAAAAGAGCATGCAATATACTACCTTAGCAAAAGTTTACCGATCGTGAAACAAGATACTCACAACTCGAGAAAACTTGCAACGCTTGGCTCGCTGTCACGACTAAGACAAGATATGTTGACCACACTACCTTGTTGATTTCCAAGATGGATCCGATAAAATACATATTTGAGAAACCATTTCTCCTAAGAATTGCAAGATGGCAAATGATCTTGACCGAATATGACATCCAAAGACACTTCTTTAAAGCAATCAAAGGAAGTGTAGTAGCCGATCATTTGGCTCATCGTCGTAGATGACTATCAATCTATGCAGCTCGAGTTTCCGATGAAGATGTTTTACTAGTTACAGATTATAAGAGCCGTGCCCGCATTTAAGGACCTCGAACAAGGATCCCGATGGACCATGGTTTTGATGGAGCCTCAAACGCACTTGGCAATGGCATTGGCGCCATCATTACATCCCCTACAAAGTAACATACCCTTTCACCGCCAGATTATGTTTCACTTGCACGAACAACATGGCCGAGTACTAAGCGTGCATCATGGGTATCAAAGTCGCTATTGACTTAAGAATCAAGTTCTTACAAGTGTATGGAGACTCATTTTAGTGATCACCGATAAGAGGCGAGGGATACGAAGCATCCGAATCTCATTCCATATCGAGAGCATGTTCGAGTTTGATCCCCTACAAGAGATTACTTTTGATCATATTCCACGAGAAGAGAATCGCAATGCACGATTGGCTACTATGTCATCTATGTTCAAGGTCGATGGGACAACGAGGCTCCCTGCATCATCATGAGAAGTTCGACGAACCAAAGATATTGTTGTGAGCTTGACGCAAGAGAAACCTTGGTACTATGACGGAAGAGGTATCTTGAGACTCGTGAATATCCCGCAGGGAATCTATTAATGATAAGAAGTTCATGAGAAGATTTGCATCCAAATTCTTCCTCAAGAACGACATCTTATACAAGCGCAACCACGACTTGTGCTATCTCAGTAGACCGTAAAACAAAGAATACGTATCATGGAAGAGTTACACCGGCATTTGGTACCCACTCCAAAGGACATACGATGGCTAAGAAGATTTTGAGAACAAGTTACTATTGGTCCACCATAGAAGTCGATTGTCACCGCTTATGCTCGATCTTGTCACAAGTGCCGACGATGCCGACAAAGTACACGCACTCCAAGACTCAATGTTCTAACTTCTCCTTGGCCTTTGCAATGGGGCATTGACATGATTGGAGAAATTAAGCCCACGCCCCAATGGACATCGCTTCATCCTTGTGGCAATTGATTACTTTACCAAGTGGGTAAGTACCGCACGATCTCGTTACCAAGAATGTTGTGGCTCGATTCATCAAACATAATCTTATCTCGCTGTATGGCACTCGAAAGGATTATCACGTATAACGGCTCTAACCTCAACAACAAAATGATCACCGAACTCGCACGCAGCTCAAGATCAACATCACATTCATCTCCTCACCGACCTAAGATGAATGGCAGCGGAAGCCGCCAACAAGAACATTAAGAAGATTATACGTAAGATGACAAAGTGACTTACAAAGATTGGCATGAAATGTTACCATTTGCTCTTCATGGTTATCGACTACAAAGACGAACATCCATGTGGGCAACCCCTTCTCTCAGATACGGTATGGAAGCCGCCTTACCCATCGAGGTTCGGGATACCCTCAACCGTAGTCCTCCAAGACGCAGAAAGGTGAAGACGATTGGGTCCGCATCGCCTTGACGCACTAATTTGATTGATGAGAAACGACTGCATCCATCCGCCATGGATGATTTATCAAAACGAATGATCAAAGCATTTAACAAGAAGGTCAAGCACCGAGTCTACCAAGTCGGTGATCTAGTAGTCAAGCGATCATTCTTCCACAAGGTGATCCTGTGGGCAAATGGACTCCCACCCACAAGGGACCGCTTGTAGTCAAGATGATTTTTCCGGAGCTATGATACTTAGCACCATGGATGGTGAAGACTTCCCACACCTCGTGAACGCAGATATAGTCAAAAATACTACGATAAAAGACCCGCTAGGTCGATTTAACCTAGGCAAAAATAGATCTCAAGTAACCAAAAGGTTCGGCAAAATAAAGGATATATACAAAACATGTACACCCAAGTCGAAAACCCAAAAGGCTGGGCAAAAAGGGTATCACGGTAGACCTAAAACCCGAAGGGCGGTCTAGGCAAAAGTTAGATTAAAGCGCATAACCATGTCTCTTCCGATCACCGCCTGCACTACTATCAAGATTCAAGGTTCGAATGGCTAAGATCACCTACTCACTTTCTAACGATGAAGGAGATGAGATAGTTGAAATATATGAGTACTAGCATAGTGGAACTTAACGAGATTGTTTCCGACAGCTTTTACCTTCTTATGTACAAAACTACTTGGCCATACGCCACATTTCAAATAAATACAAGTTCTTTCTCTTTACAATTTTCATCGTTGTCGGTTGCAATAAGTCCAACGCTTGCTTTGAATAATTATACGACTGACAATAAAAATCTCTTTGCAAACATAATGAAGTAAACATGCAAAAGTACTTACTAGTGTTCCAGAATTGAGATGACGACTTAAAGTCACCAACGATTTCCACGTAGCATGATCCCCACAAAGGTGTCACAACACACCTTCCCAAATGAGTATACATCACTCCAAGCAAGAACACTTCACCCCAAATAAGGTGTTTATCCCTGGTATCTCTCATCCTCCCCTTTTTCCCCAGCAGAAGATCCGCACTCGAGACTTGGTCGATAGGCACCGAGGAAACTACATCCTCATCCCCACCAGAGATTACAACGGCTCCGACTCTTCTAACCTTGCTCTCAACAACCATCATATTCTCCAACGAGATCTCAATCCTCCAATCCCCCAGATCATACAAGGTCCCCAACGGATCGCCTCCCGCATTCTCTTCAAATAGGTCTATATGTGAGATCTCCAACAACGAAGTTTCTACCTCCTCAACAATATCTAGGCCCAAGACCGTCGATAGGCATCTGAGGAATCAGTGTGTCACCCCAAAATTTACCCTCCTTTCCATAATCTTTCTTGGAATATTTGTTCATGTCCCTTTCTCTTGTGTCCACCCAAAATTATTTGAAACAAGTAATTCGTCAAGACCAATCTTGTACATCCAAGTTTATATCAATTACAAGGTACTGTGATCAGGTTGCGATCCATCCAAATTTCGCCACAGCTATAAATTTTCTCAAGCCCAAAAGGAAGTTCAAATTTCGAGCCAATCGGAATGTTGGTCTATGTTTTAGCAGGTTGATCACTTAATCGAGTTCAAAGGAAATTTTGAATTCTATAGGTGAAACAAGGCAAAGTAGAATTGTTTGATTTTTACAAAACTCGAATGTTCAAGATTATAAGTTCAATTCTAAGTCTTAAATTTACACCAACATTGGTGATTGAAATTTTGAACACTTTTCAAATGCAAGCTTCATTCAAATGTTCTAAACACACTACAAGAATTCTTGCAAGCTTTGGAAAATTTTGCCGGGATTTGTTTCATTCAAAGTTCGCTACGAGAATAAATTTATCAATGATTCCAAGTTATTACAAACATGAAATGTTGGTTTCAAGTAATTAAGGATCAAAAGAAATATTCAAACTAAACTTGCTTTCATTCAAATTACCAAACTTGTGATACAAGAATGTTACAAATTGTAAGTACACAAGTGCATAAAATGTTTGAAACTTATTATAATTGTAATTCTAAGTTACAATTCAAGTTCCTAAGAATTGATGCCTAAACTACAAAGGTTTGTTACAAATTCATATGTTTCATCCTAAATTTACAAATCCTAAAGCTATTCTATGAAGTTCTCGTGGCCGAACTTTCAATCTCCATAGCCATATCCTCCTTGCCTTCTCCATCTTCTCAAGGTTTTCTTCTCCAAGCTTCATGCTATTGCCACGGATCCATCTCCTCTCTTCAAGCTTGCCAATTCTTATTACATGAAAATCAAACCAAAGAACACAAGTTAGAAGCATAAACATAAACGAAACAAAGCGAGAAATTATCAAAAGATTATGCTTTGTCAAGGATCATCACTAGGCGCTTATGAATCGTGTTTTATCGCTTAAGCCTCGTAATCTCAAGATTAATCATCGGCGAATGCTTGTTTGCAAATCACGGCCAACCCGATTCACAAACAAGCGCGACGTTGCACGAAGCAATGTATTCAGCCCGCAGCAAACAATACGGCGCATGATTCAATTCCGGAAGCAAACATATATAACCGCTCATGATAAGGCAGCAGGACATTGAGAAAGTAAGAAGAAAAGAAGCAATATAAATTCCACCAAGAAGCATGAACCGATTTGTAATGATTAAGACAATGGACAAGATAGCAAAGAAGCAAAAAGGTAGTAATCATCACAAGCCAAAGATTGAGCCCAATGTTACAAGCCACAAAAGTCAATATTCGTAGAGTGGACAATGTGAGAAAGAAAGTGAGCCACAAAATCGTGAAGTCGAAAGGCATATAAGCAGAAAGCAGAGCAGAGTGGCATGGTGTTAAGCTACTAACACAAGCAACAGATAAGCTAAGACATGATATACTATTTGTTCAAGAGATATAGAGGCAGAGAGGAAGAGAGGAGGATGCTCATTTTTTCCGTAAAACTCACACGCTTCTCAAAACCAAAACCAAAAGCATAGCATCCGCTCTCTAAACAAAACCAAAGACCAAAGTGCAACTGCTCTAGCAAGAACCCTTCAAACCGAAAAAGCCAAGAACAACAACCAAATGATAACATCCAACAATCAAAACGCAATACGTATAACATAGATAAGAGAACACAAAGCATCATAGCAATAAACACTCATCATGTTCCTAACCTAAGCGCCTTCAGATTATGTATTCTTTCGTAAATCGATGTTCGACAGATAGAGAAAGAAGAAGAAAGCAATCTAATTGTCTCACCCGAACAAGGTTAGAAGCGAGTTATCACAATAAGCCGCCTAAGTGTACTTTCACCATCGCCGAATCGCTGTTCATTGCTCCTGCTCCAGCCCAACCTCGTGTCAACACAAACATGATCAAACATTCAAAACCGTAAATCAAACATTCAAAGAATAAACATGCAAACGAAATCGAGGTGAGTGAGAGAGAGATCGCGACGATGAGATGAGCGGCGGCGACGGCGAAGAGAGACAGAAATCGCGACACCGGCAAGGAGAGACAGATCGCGACGCCGTGAAGAGAGGGCGTTGGAAACCCAAAACGCGAGCGTGAGAGAGAAGGAAAACGGTGATGAGGGTTTCAACAAGAGAGATTGAGAAGGCGAAATGATGAAGACAAGAGAGAGTGGGTTTCGTTTTTTTTGCCCCAAACTCTTCTGTTTTTATTATTTAAATTATTCTCTAAAAAATATATAAAACAATAATTTTCTATTTTTCTATTAAATCTGGTGGTGACAAGTGTCACCACCTTGGTTTTTAGAAAAAATGATAAATCTCTTATTTCTTTTGTTTATTTCATTTTAATTTAAATTTAAGAAAAAGAGAGAAAGTTTTGGTTAATTAGAAATTTGTAAGTGGTGCGATGATATGTCACTTGGGCCGGTGGAATATTTATCTCAAAAGAGGAAGATTCGACGCACCCGAGTCGCCAACAATACGACGCTTTTATGAGTATTCGAGTTCGATGGACTTCTTCGCATTGTCCGTAATCACGGATCACTGTGCTATTTTCAACTTTCTATTTCAATTAATTTATTTCAGAATAATATTCTTGTTATGATAATAAATAATTATTTGATTCGATAGTTTTGTTTGATGATTTATCGATTAAACTATTAGCCGATTTTTCATCAAATGTAAATAATCATCTCTAATAATTATTTAAATTATTGTATTGTATGGTATTTTGTCCGCTTATCCGCTTCATTCAAGATTTATTCACCAATGTACACCGGCACACAATCAAAATTAAAATCAATTCGATTTCATCTTGATTGGCTCATACCGATTTCTTAAAGGGTCTCATGGTTGGGGACATGGCCATCCTCACGAGATGGTTAAAGCCCTTGTTGCTTTAATCGATCATAACCCTAAAATAACATTGGTCTACCTACACCAATTACCATGCACCGTGGTCTCATGGTTCAGATAGAGCACCTATCCTCACGAGGTTAATTAAGTCCATATACTTGATTAATCATAACCCGCTCCATTTTCTCTCAAAGACGCCGCATCATAATGCTTTATAATTTAAAACCTCGATCCAACGTCGAGTTGCTTTTCAAAACAATTTCATAAATACTCTACTTTCCTCCTCCCAAACATATGGTAGTCATCCAAGATCGACTCGATCGTATGTTTGGTGTCTTAATTGAATTAATCAAACGTGAACCATGCTTCACTTCACCTTTTCTTAACAAAAGCTTTGGGTAGAAAAAGATGATTCGGACAGCTCGCCCACTCATCCAAGTAATTGGGCGTTAGCCGTTGAACGCTTATGGTCCAATACTTGTCTCCCACATAAAAATAACTCAACTCATTCAAACTCCTTTCATCGCTCATACGCGACCATCAAACTCTTTTCAGATAAAGAGGGTGCAATAGTCGTTTCAAATACGAACGAGGACTTAAGCTTTTCAAACAAACAAACAAGTCCTAGTTCAAAGCATTTGAAACGTCTAAACGCACGATTTTTCAGATAAAATCAATGCAACCAATTCAAACCTTTTTTAAGAGGAACTACAGAGTTTTGACTTTCCCATTGCACGAGGGAATATGTAGGCCCACGGTTCAAAAATCGTGTCAACTCAAAATATAATAATCAAATTTCTTTTTCTTTTATAACCTAAAGATTAGCGAATATACACACACACGTAGAATTAAATGGGTCCTATCGAGTATGATGGATGTAAGGGGTGCTAATACCTTCCCCTTACATAACCGACTCCCGATTCCACTTTTTTTTGGTCACGTAGACCGCCTTATCCTCTTCTTTGGGGTTTTATCTATATTTTCCCGTTCTTTTTAGAATGAATAAAATTAGGTGGCGATTTCACTGTTTTCGAGAATTTAAAAGATTTTTGAAAATCGAGTTGCTTCAGTTGGCGACTTCACTGGGGACCAATGACTAAGCGTGTCAACCCTAGTTTAGCTCTTCGTATGTGTGTTTATTTCCGCTTTCTATCACTCTGTTTTATGTGTGTAATTTAGTCATTTATTTCCTATCGCTTTAAATATTACCTTGTTGATATTTTGTGGTGGGAATGATGGATGGGATTATAGGAAAGGCCCACTACCAAGGCTATAGAACATATAAACTAGAGTGGTTGCGTAGTATTGATTTGCTAGACGGAAATGTCTTGTAAGTTGGTGCGAAGACCACACCTAGGGGAGGTTCTTTCGAAGACATTATCGTCGGTTGCAAGTTATTTTTGCATTGACGATAGTGTTATTAGAAGGGATTTTTCCCCTAGTTTTGACCTTTAGGGAAAACCTAACCTTTAGGCTTTAAGATTGCTCAAATGAGACGTTCTTGGATATATCATCTAATCACAAATTTATTTGCGGTGAAAATGATACACCCAAGTCGATCAATGATTTTGAGCACCTGCTCGCATCCCGATCGAGGGTTACGTTTGTTATATCGTTAGACCTGCTTTGTCTATTCGGTCAATACGTAACTCTTCCTCAAACCAATTTCTCTTGAAAAACTTGGTAGCGTTGCAAGTATCTTTGCGATGCGCGAGAATTTGTGTTTTTTGTATCGAAAACCCTAAAAACCAACCTTGTTTGGGGAATTGTGGGTAGACGTCGAAACCATGTCCGACCGTCCTTTTAAACCCTTGTGCTATTTAACTTCACATGTGATTTTGCGCGTGACATCAATATGTATCGCATCACATTGCATTCTTACATGCATTATCATCACATCGCATTCTTACATGCATCGCCATCACAGTGCATTCTTACATGCATCACCATCAGTGCATTCTTACATGCATTATCATCATTGCATTCTTACATGCATTGTCATCATGTTGCATTCTTACATGCATCACCATCATGTGGCATTCTTATATGCATTACCATCACATCGCATTCTTACATGCGTCACCACCATATTGCATTCTTACATGCATCGCCATCATATGGCATTCTTACATACATCACCCTCACATTGCATTCTTACATGCATCACCAACATTGCATTCTTACATGCATCACCCTCATATGACATTCTTATATGTATTACCGTCACATTGCATTCTTATATGCATTACCATTACATTGCATTCTTACATGCGTTACTATTACATTACATCGCATTCTGACATGCGTTACCATTATATTACATTTGCATTCTTTAATGCATTATCATGCATTTCATTTTCACCAGAAGAGCTCATTTTATCTCTTCTGTCCAGAAAGATCAAACTTGTCTACTCGACGCACGTTCAGAACTCCAAGGATGTCTCAAAGGACTATAGACGAGCTTCAGCATGGTCAGGAACTATTGAAGGAAGAAGTTAAACATTTGAAGAGTCGGATGAGTCTGGTCATGGATCTCTTGCAAGTTGTGTTGAAAAGAGAATGCAACACCATGATAACACGATTTTATATAGTATATTTGATTTAATTTTCATAAATAATGTTAGTATTTTTATTTAATTATTTCATTTTATTTCCATATTACGCCGGTATTTTTATTGTTTCAGGTATTTTATTTTAAATAAACAAATTGAGCAAAGTGAAGAAATTAAGAAGATTATTTAATTAAATGAGCAAGAAATGAAGAAAAGGGGTGTGCAAAGTAAAACAATGGATCAAGGACCCCAAGCAAGCAAAGGCCCAAACAAAGCCAAGCCCATTGCAAGCAAAACCCTAGCAAACAAACCCCGCAGAGTGAGACGACGCCTCCACTCTCTCCTACAAGTGAGGCGCCCTCTGTCTCTCCTTAGTGGGAGACGTCCGCCCAAAGCCGTGTCAGCCCTAGCATATGGGACGCCCGTCTCAACGTGGAGGAAAAATAGGAGGAGTTTTCGGGAAGACCAAGGCAGATGGTGGGCAGTTGGAGCGAGAGATTTGAGGAGAAAATGCTACGAAATTTAAGGAAGAGTGGTTACTTCCTACCACTATAAAAGGACCTCTCCAGATCATAATTCCACACACCGATTCTCAGCTTTATTTTCCCAGTTTCAAAGTTTATTTTCCTGCATTTATTTTTCATTGTAATTCAGAATTCAGAGTTATTTTTCCCGCATTGTTTACATTCTGAAGAACCGAGACGTTGTACGGTTACTTCAGCTCTTAATTCTTTCCAAAGATTTTATTTAATTCAGGTTTTTGTTATTTATATTGCTTTTATTTATTTACTTAATCAATTGCATGATATATATTTATTTTTCCATGAATTTATTTATGAATGTTAAATCCTTTAATTTATTCATGTTTGTTTTTATAAATATGTCCGCTAAATTATTTTAATATCGGTATGTAATGAGTTAATTTGAAAGATCCATAAACGGCTTGATTATATTTTATAAAATAAATACTTTTTCCGATTTAGTTATCTAATTTATTTTGTTAAAAAGGTTTAGAAACCAACAGAGCGAAAGTTTGAGGTTAATAAACCGACTAAGATTAGAAACCAACAGAGCTTACTTGAGGTTTAGAATCGATAGTAGATACTAGGTATTGTTTTTAAAACCATGAAAGATTTTAAAACCAATTAAATTTTATTTATTTTCAAAAGTAATTTTAAAATCAGGATAGCAAAGCATACATTAGAGTTTAAAATTATAATCTACTTCAATAGAGCGACTTGAGAATAGGTTTTAAATAAATACTTTTTTAAAAAGAAATTATTATCATTTCAAAATAAGCCGTTGGAAAACCGGATTCTTTAGGATTAACGAAATACATACCGATATTCGCTTTATTATTATTTTAATTAAAATTAAGTTTTATTGCCCAAAAATTTCAATTTATTTATTTGATAGCTATAGCTTTACACAAGAAGTTTAGATTACGTTAGTTCAATTTATAGTCCCTTTGGTTCGATATCTTTAAAACTACGCGATAGGTCGTATACTTGCCTCCGATTAAATTAGACGATAAAGTCGCGATCAAGTTTTTGGCGCTGTCGGGACTATTCAAGTTGATATCGTAATTTTATTACGAAGTATAGACTATAGCAACTATTTCTTTTCCCTCTGTGTATGCCAAATACTCGCTCTCAAGGCGTGCCTTTGCATATACCGATTTACGACGTCGAGCGTTATCTTAGATTAAGAAGACGAATTCAAGAGTATTTAGAACACAACAATCTTAGATCAACCAAACTTCCTGACGTTGAAGAACTCAAGAAGATGGCTGATATAGCTCCTCCTGCTCCTCGTCCTCTTAAGGATTACGCTGTTCCTTCTCAAGCGGAGCCTCATAATAGTATTGCTGCTCGCTATCGTCAAACGATTTCGAGCTAAAACCTTCGCTTCTTTCCGCTGCTCGCAGTAACCGCTCGAGCCCCTACCGACGACCCTAATCTTCATCTGCCGTTGTCAGGCAAGACGCAGAATCAAAAGCGAATGGTGTAAACCCCGAGGCGATACGATTGCGCCTATTTTTCTCTCGAGACAGAGCTCACAAGATGGCTCAATCTCTTCCTTCCAACTCAATCACCACATGATGAGTTGAAGAAAGTATTCTTGGCTAGATATTTTCCCCAAGCAAAACCGCTATGCTCGTGAGCCAATATCAATGGTTTCGCATAAAAGGACAATGAATCACTCTTTCAAGCTGGGAACGTTATAAAGACATGCTTAGACTTTGTCCTCATCATGGTTTAGAAGAATGGTTAATCATTCACACGCTTTACAATGGTCTCTTGTATAATACGAGATTGACTATAGACGCACCGGTGGCGCATCGATGAATAAACCATATGTCAAGCAAAGCAACTTATCGAAAGCATGGCTCGTAACCATTATCAATGGGGTATGGAGAGAGTTATCAGAGAAATCTCAAACTAAAGGTGCCATGGTTGAAGTGAATAGTCCGGATCAAGTCAACGCTAAAGTGGAAGCTCTCACCAAAAGCTCGAGGAACTTACCATCGCTCCCGCAGCCCATCGTTGTCGCAATTACTCAAACTTATGACTTATGTGGTATTCAATCACATCTTGCTCCGTAATGCCCACTTTTAACAGAGTTCCAGCTTGAACAAGCTTAATTACGCATGTAATAATCCTTACAAAGAACACATATAATCCTCGGCCGGAAGAATCATCCTAACTTTTCCTACAAGAATAACAACGTTATATGCACCGGACAAGCTCCCGCTACACCACCGGTTATCCTAAAGCTATTCCAAATCACCCTAACAATGGTCCTAATACAACAAATGCTCCTAGGAAGTCTAATTTGAAATCATGATAGAGCACTTCATTGCTACTCAAACCAAACCAATAGTGCTCAAGCCTGCACTAATAAGGAAGTTCAAAATCGAATATACACATTAATGAGCAAATGAAGCGCTTTTCTAACAAGCTTCGATGCTTTAGCTACACACAATAAAATGTTAGAAACACAAATCTCTCAAGTAGCTCAACAACAAGCAGCTCGCTTCCCCGCCGGTTCTTTTCCGGTCACCTCAACCTAATCCCAAAGGACATGCAAATGTCAGTTATCTTAAGAAGGGGAGAGTATGATGGACCAGAGATCCCGTAAACAATAGCCCAATTATGCAACAAAATTCACAAACCATCTCAAACTAAAGATAAACCGTAAAAGGAAATTCGAAGATAATAATGAAGATACCACACAAAAGGACTAACCTTATATACCCCACCACCTTATAAACCTCCTATTCCATACCCTCAAAGGTTAGTTAAAACTAAGAATGTGGGACAATTCAAGAAATTTGTGGATCTTCAAGCAACTTAATGTTACAATTCCTTTTACCAAGCTATAACTCAAATGCCCTCTTATGCTAAATTCCTTAAAGAAATTCTATCCAATAAGAAAAGCTAGAGGATAATGAAACCGCTATGCTTATCACGAATGTAGTGCAATTATTCAAGACACAATGCCTCCTAAACTAAAAGATCCGGAAGTTTTCTATTCCATGTGTAATTGGCAAATTTGTCAGACAAAGCTTTATGTGATCTAGGAGCCAAGATAAGTGTGATGCCGTTATCCATCCGCAAGAGACTTGATACGGAGAGCCGAGACCAACCAAAATGTCCGCTCAACTAGCGATAGGTCGCTTAAATATCCCGCAGAGTACTTGAGAATATTCCCGCATTGACACAATTCTATATACCAACCGATTTCATTATCATGGACATAAGGGAGGACGGTTACTCCAATCATTCTTGAAGACCTTTCTTAGCCACAAGTGCAATAATAGATGTGAAAAGAGGAAAACTTACTTTGAAGTAGGCTAAGAGAAAATCGAATTTATCCTCTCAATTCCTCGAAAGCACCGCAATAGAAGATACTTGTTACTTCATGGATATCATCGATGAATGTAGAAAAGAAGTCGAGCTTGAAAATACGGATAATCCGGATGAAAGTCCGATAATAATCTAAGTGAATGCTTAGCTATAGCACCGATCCCACACAAAGTTTATGGAAACCTTCCTAGAACTCAAAACACTTCGAAAATTTAAGGTACGAATTCCTAGATTCCAAACTCGAACGTCCCTGATAGTCAACGCAAAACTTGGAGAATCAAATCGAAAACTTTACAAATTCGAGAAAATACCCAAATTAGGGTATAATATCACCGATCTTAAAGGAATAAGTCCTCTATCTCGTATGCATCGATTATGCTAGAAGACGATTGCAAAACTTCAAGAGAACACCGAGGAGACTAAACCCGATTTTGAGCGAAGTTGTGAAAAGGAAGTTATGAAGTTGTTAGAGCGTGAATCATATATCCTATATCCGATAGCAAATGGGTTAGCCCTGCATGTTGTACCTAAGAAAGGAGGTGTCACAAGAGTCTAAAATGAGAAAGGAGAAATTATAACTAAAAGAATCGAACTGGATGGAGAATGTGCATCGATTATCGAAAACTTAACAAAGCCACCGTAAAAGATCATTTCTTTACCATTTATTGATCGATGTTGAACGCTTAGCTAGACACTCTCATTTCGCTTTCTTAGACGTTATTCGTGTTTCTTTCAGATACCTATTCATCCCGATGACCAAGAGAAAACAACTTTCACATGCCCTTTGGAACTTTTGCTTATAGAAGAATGCCTTTGGTTTATGCAATGCTCCCGCAACTTTTCGTAGATGTATGATGGCAATATTTGCCGATTTTCTCGACAATATTATGGAAGTCTTCATGGACGATTTTTCCGTCTCTGGACAAAGCTTTGAAGAATGTTTAGAAAATTTAGAAAGGGTATTGGAACGCCAGTGAAGGTTAATCTAGTGCTTAATTGGGAGAAATGCCATTTTATGGTACAAGAAGGAATTGTTTTAGGACACATTATATCCAAAAGAGGAATTGAAGTCGATTCTCGCTAAAATCGGGTTATTGAGAACCTTCAACCTCCAAAACCGTTAGAGAAACAAGCTTTTTGGGACACGCCGGTTTTATCGACGTTTCATTAAAGATTTCTAAGATAACTAAACCCCTAATCGAGCTATTAATGAAAGACGCCGAGTTCATCTTCGATTTAAAATGTTTAGAAGCGCTTCAAACACTTAAGAAAGCTTTTTCGCTACTATCATGCAAACCTGCATTGAATGAACCGCTTGAAATAATGTGTGACGCAAGTGACTATGCCGCTGGAGCTGCTTTTAGGACAAATAAAGGATAAAAGACTTCACGTCATATATTATGCAAGCGTAACTCGACGAAGCGCAGATGAATTATGCTACAACCGAGAAAGAGTTCTTAGCAAAGGATCTTCGCTTAGACAAGTTCCGCTCCTACTTAGTAGGATCCAAAATAATCATATACACCGATCATGCCGCTATTAGATATCTCCTAACCAAAAAGGACGCTAAACCTAGACTCCGAGATGGATATTATCACGCAAGAATTTGATTTAGAAATCAAAGATAAGAAAGGAACTCAAATGTAGTAGCGCATCATCTCTAGACTAGAAAATCTTAAACATGAACAAGTGCCGATTGATGATGAATTCCAAGACGATAAACCGATTGCCCACTGGAAGACATGTAACCGATAAACTCATGGAAACCACTTTAGCTATTTCCTCCACCTTGGTATGTCGATTTTGTAATTACCTGTCAGCAGTGTTCTACCACCGAACTTACCTACCAATGTAAGAAGAAATTCTTCCATGATCTTAAACAATATTATTGGATGAACCTTTACTTTTCAAGAGAGGTCCCATGGAATTTTCCACCGATGTGCCGTAAGAAGAGATTGAAAACATTATAACACATCATTCTCACAGACTTACGGAGGACATGCTAGTACATCCAAAACATGTGCAAAGATCTTACAATCCGTCTCTATTGGCCTAATTTATGGAAAGACGACATGCCACCATCTTAAATGCGATGTGTCAACGCACCTAATATATCTAGACGTGACGAAATGCCACAAAAGGCATTTTAGAAGTCGAAATCTTTGATGTGGGGATAGACTTCATGGGACCCTTTCCTTCTTCATCCCAGAATAAGTATATACTGTGTCAGATTATGTTTCAAATGGATCAAGCTATAGCTTCTCCAACAAACGACACCCGAGTGGTACTTAAACTGCTCAAGAACATAATCTTTCCTAGGTTCTTGTACCCGACTGTTATGTTACTGGATCTCATTTCATTTCCAAAATCTTTGAAAAATTATTAAGGAAATATGGAGTTCGACACCGATAGCTACACCTTACCATCCTCAAACTAGCGGACAGTTGAAGTTTCAAATCGCCGATAAAACAAATCCTTGAAAAACTGTGCTACATCCGTAAAGGATTGGTCCTTTAAACTTCATGAAGCTTTATGGGCTTATAGAACCGCTTATAAAACTCCCATCGGTACTACCTTTCAAGCTTATTTATGGAAAGTCATGCCATCTCCCACTGAGTTAGAACACAAGGCTTATTGGGCCATTAAGAATCAACTTGTTATACCGAGAGAAGCGATCCTCGATATTAATGAATTGGAAGAACTTAGACAGATGCGATTAAAACTTAGGATTTACAAAGAGCGCACAAAGAAATGGCACGATAAGCGATATCTAGGAAGAATTTTAATATAGGTGATTTGTTACTTTTTAACTCACGATTAAAATTATTTCTGAAAATTACGATCTAGGTGGTCCGGACCTTTGAAATTACTCGAGTTTATCCAAGTGGTGCAATAGAGATTAAGGGACCTTCGATTGAACTGCTTGTAGTAAACGGCAGCTTAAAACATTACCATCTCACCGAAATCGAGGGATATTCTCAAAAGATAAATCTAGACGAGCCACAAGCTCGATTAGACGACTGATCTTTAGTTTTATTTGTCGAGCTTACGACATAAAACAAAGCGCTTTGTGGGAGACAACCCACCATATTTATTTCTTTCTTCTTATTTTATTTTATTTTATTTTTTCATTCTATTCAAAAACAAACAAAAAAAATTATCTATTTCTTTTTTCTATTTTCTATTATTTCTATTCTCTGTCTTACATTCTATTCTATATCTCTCTTCTTATCGGCATTTGGCCAATGCTGATATTCTTTTATTTTCTTTCTCCTCAGGATTCTTCTAGCTACTTCTTTCTCTCTCAACTATGTCTCGTGTTGATGATATGCCAGTTAGTTTCAGAGGAAGAAATCAGCGCACCAAATATGGAGTTTTATCTGAGCGTGAGATGTTTCCTACTACCTACTTTCATTATGGTGCTATGAATGCTCTTGGCATCCGTGATAGTGTGCTTTTTCTGCTAAATCGATCGGGGATAATTCACCGATGACCTCCTATGCCACTTATCTAACCTCACTTTGGAATTCCTCACTTTAGCTTACTTTCCTACTCATGGATAGCTCACGGGCTTATTATTTTCGACTTTTGGCTTCACCTTCAAGTTTACCCATAAGGAATTGGCTGATCTTCTTGGTTTTCCTAGTGGTTTAGGAGTTTATATCAAACTCGTGAGGAGTATCTTGGATTTAGAGACCTTGACTATTTTGGGGATCTATTATCGAATCCTTAACCCCGAGCCCGAGGACTTTGTATCGTAGAATATCCATAACCCGCCTTCGATATTTCCATAAGATTCTTGCCCATACCGCTTTTGAAAACCGTAATGTCACCACTGCTTCTAAGGATGAGCTTTTTATCATGTTTTGTGCTTCGCAGAACCGTCCTAAGCATGCGATCCCTTATCGCCTGCACTTTGTGAATCTCATTGATATCGATCATGCACCCATTCGGATGGGAGGTCTCGTTACTATGATTGCAAATGTTGTTGGACTTCGACGACCTTTTAAGCATCTCAATGCTTTTGCCGGTGTTACTTCCATGACCATCGAGTTCGCTTCAACACCGGTATGATTGGTGATCTTGCCCGACTCGCCTTTTGTTGATTAATGGTCAAGTTATGCAACTTACCCCGCCTAACTCGCTACTAGTGTGCATAACAAAGCCAATTGGCTTTATGGTTTTGATCAAGATCCTTCTCCGCCAAGCACCCCGAGATTCCACCGCTTGATGTTTTAGAGGACGCCAGAAGCTCCTTCGCCTCCGCCCACTTCCATGCATCCTCTCTGTTCTCGACATCGCTATGCATGAGGCCCTCCTACCGATTATGCGATCGTTATCCACGCCTTCGTGGAACATCGCTTTGAGGGACGAGTTCACTAATCATGAAATGACTTTGGTTTTATGGATATAGTTTCGCAGCAATTTCAAGAAGTCTTCCTATCTTCATTCTCCTCTCGCCTCCTAAGGTGACCACCTAGTGGCTAGAGTTCTTTAGTAGTTAATTTAGTTTATTTAGTTTAGTTTAGTTTAATTCCATTAGGATTTGCAATGCTTTCGTTTTGTTATTTTTATTATGTTTCTTTTTCAAAATACTTGATTCTTACATTGTACGCAACTTTGATTTCCATTCTAATGCAATTCATGATTCTCTTTTATTATAATGTTGCACATTATTTTATATTATTATTATTACTGTTGCATTATTCTTCTTATGTTGCATTATTATTGTTGCTACGAATTTAACCGCCCACTTTTCATTTCGATTCTCCTTTGTTATTAACGCACTGAGGACATTGCTCCTTTTAAGTATAGGGGAGTCGGATCATTTCCTTGCTCATTTATATTGCCTTTGCTCTCTTTGTAGTATTTCCCTTTTATTTATTTTCTTATATCGCAAATTTCAATTCAATAAAATACATGTTTATGTCAATTTTAATCTTATATGCAAAATTTAGTGTTTATTCGAATTCTTCCCATTTCTTGAGCCATAACGAAAAATTTAAAACACATTTATAAACATTATTCAACTAGTATTAAGGTTGCTCATTATAAATTAAGGATTTGAGCAACTTAGCAAAATTGTTATCGTCCTAACACTTTAAAACCCCCGATATGCTAGATCGATTTAAGTACTTATTATACCAAGAACCTTTAAAACTTAGTTTTAGATTAGCCCCAAGTAGTTTATTAAGCAGTCGGCACCGCCATAGACACAAACTACGTGGAGAACCGATGAATATAAGTGATTGATCAAATATCTTTAAGAAAATTGCTTTTATTTAGGATGCACTTACTAAGTTAGATGGTCCTTACCAGATCGTTTAATCCAAAAAGTTGCTGAAAATATGAATCTTATGCAAAAATTAATCCATTAAAAAAATTGGTTCAGTGGTCCCTGGTGCTGAACTTGGTAGGGCGAATTACGGTTCGATCCCCCGCAATTTTTAATTGGAAAAAGGAGTACCAAATATTTTATTACCAGAACTCCTAGCTGGCTTATTAAGATCAAATTCACTAACCGGTTGCTCCACTATGTGCGTGTACGGTAATGGGCTTAATGTGATTGCACTAGAATGAAAACGGGCAAAATAAAACATAGTATTAGGTTGAAGCTATAATGACATGACTTGAATTGGTCTGCATAGATGGGGTTGTCTAGTGTTCCTACGATAACTTTGGTGTTTAAGTTTGACTTAGATTCTCTAACAATATCAACCCGCAACCCGATACTAATTGATGTATGTTCTTATATCCGTTTAACTATGCTTCATTGATTTCATTTTTACTTTTTGCTTGAGGACAAGCAATGGTTCAAGTATAGGGGAGTTTGATAACACGATTTTATATAGTATATTTGATTTAATTTTCATAAATAATGTTAGTATTTTTATTTAATTATTTCATTTTATTTCCATATTATTACCGGTATTTTTATTGTTTCGTATTTTATTTTAAATAAACAAATTGAGCAAAGTGAAGAAATTAAGAAGATTATTTAATTAAATGAGCAAGAAATGAAGAAAAGGTGTGCAAAGTAAAACAATGGATCAAGGACCCCAAGCAAGCAAAGGCCCAAACAAAGCCAAGCCCATTGCAAGCAAAACCCTAGCAAACAAACCCTAAAAGCCACGCAGAGTGAGACGACGCTCCACTCTCTCCTACAAGTGAGGCGCCCGCCCTCTCTCCTTAGTGGAGACGCCCGCCCAAAGCCGTCAGCCCTAGCAGCATGGGACGCCTGCCTCAACGTGGAGGAAAATAGGAGGAGTTTTCTGGAAGACCAAGCGTATGGTGGGCATTGAGCGAGAGATTTGAGGAGAAAATGCTACGAAATTTAAGGAAGAGTGGTTACTTCCTACCACTATAAAAGGACCTCTCCAGATCATAATTCCACACACCGATTCTCAGCTTTATTTTCCCAGTTTCAAAGTTTATTTTCCTGCATTTATTTTTCATTGTAATTCAGAATTCAGAGTTATTTTTCCCGCATTGTTTACATTCCTGTTGAAGAACCGAGACGTTGTACGGGTTACTTCCAGTTTCCAGAATTCTTTCCAGCATTTTATTTAATTCAGGTTTTTGTTATTTATATTGCTTTTATTTATTTACTTAATCAATTGCATGATATATATTTATTTTTCCATGAATTTATTTATGAATGTTAAATCCTTTAATTTATTCATGTTTGTTTTTATAAATATGTCTGGCTAAATTATTTTAATATCGGTATGTAATGAGTTAATTTGAAAGATCCGGTACAAACTGGCTTGATTATATTTTATAAAATAAATACTTTTTCTGATTTAGTTATCTAATTTATTTTGTTAAAAAAGGTTTAGAAACCAACAGAGCGAAAGTTTGAGGTTAATAAACTGACTAAGATTAGAAACCAACAGAGCGACAGTTTGAGGTTTAGAATCGATAGTAGATACTAGGTATTGTTTTTAAAAACCATAAAGATTTTAAAACCAATTAAATTTTATTTATTTTCAAAAAGTAATTTTAAAATCGTGATAGCGAAAGCATACATTAGAGTTTAAAATTATAATCTACTTCAATAGAGCGACATTGAGAATAGGTTTTTAAATAAATACTTTTTGCTGAAAAATAAATTATTATCATTTCCTGAAAATAAGCCAGTGGAAAACCGGATTCTTTAGGATTAACGAAATACATACCGATATTCGCCTTATTATTATTTTAATTAAAATTAAGTTTTATTGCCCAAAAAATTCCCCAATTTATTTATTTGATAGCTATAGCTTTACACGGTAAGTTTAGATTACGTTAGTTCAATTTATAGTCCCTTTGGTTCGATATCTTTTAAAACTACGCGATAGGGCTGTATACTTGCAGTCTCCCGATTAAATTAGACGATAAAGTCGCGATCACACCACACCAATCTCCGCAAGTTTGGTTGCTGCTCTATCATCTGATGTCTCCATGGGTCAAGGACATCCACATGTGGCGAACTCTCCAGTTCGAAATTCTCCTACTGAGTATCATCCTCGACCATCATCTTCGAGGATTCCGACAACAAAGAATTGCTTGCTCCCCGATCAAGAAGAAGGACTAAATCAACAGATTAATCCCAAGACACGATATGCTCAATGTGATATTCACCAATCCCGATATCATATTCTCGACTTTTGCCTTGCTTGGTTCAGAGTGGTGTCGTGATACCAAGGGAGTTGAAGCCAGTACCAGGGGTTGCTAAAGCTTGGTTTGATGAGAGAGCTAAATGTGCTTTTCATGCTGACTCTGCAGGACATGAAACTGAGAATTGTTCGGCCTTCAATTGCACAGTTCAGGAGCTAATTGATGATAAGATTCTGTTTTTCAAGCAGAATGGGTCGAGCTTAGACATTTTGCTTACAAGGTCTAATCATAGCAATTTTGAGGAACTCCTAAAACTCATTGGGACAATTTCTTGCCAAAAGGAAGTTGAGACTTTGAAGAGTAGTGGTGAAGTAGACCAGATGTTCACTTCCGAGGAGGTGGTAACCTTCAGCAAAGATATCTCAAGTTCTAGCAAAGGGAAACTCATTATCCTCCATTACCATCTTTCGAATCTTTGCATCAACAACTTTTGTCCGATCTTCCTCAACTTCGTAGTCGAACTCTCAAAATCAAATCAGCCTCTAATAACTGGAAAGAAGGGAGGCTCCTCGATCCAATTCCAAAGGACTCACAACAACTTCTACCATATCCGTTCAAAGTTCATTGGTGGTTCCCAAATTTCTTAACCCACCAAATTTTTTCCCGCTTGGTTATGATCATAACGCGCGATGCGGATACCATGCTGGAACAGTAGGCCACTCGACAGAAGACTGCAACGCCTACAAAGCCAAAGTTCAACAGTTGATTGACCAGAAGTACTTGACTCTTCAAGGAGGAATTCTGTTTGTGAATGGCAAACCGACTCAAGTGATCGCCAAGACCCTGGAGTCATCTGAATCAACAAGTCAGGACAGAGCCAAGTCTCCCCAACAATGACAATCTTGTTATTTCTTTACTGCATTTTCATGTGTACCTTGTTTAATTGTTTAAACTTTGTTTGCATGTAGAAACTTGTTTGTTTTAACTTTAATGCAATGAGTATGTTCGTCTTGAAGCAATCCATTCGTTATCACTCTTTAGTTGATTTGCGAGCATTTTGATACCAACGTTACCAATCCTTTCGCTAGGCAAAGATGGAGGAGGATGACGATAATTGAAAAACGCCGTGTCTCTAGTCATGTGCTTTGAGAACCCTGCTAATGATGTACAGGCCTTATTTTAAATCCCCAAACACCGGAGTTATAAGGGAGATAAACCATCGTTAACCCCTTTGAGCCTTGAAGTAGGAGTTTCTTTTCTTTTCAGAAAAAACCCTCATCATTTTTACCTCGTATGGTCGTGTTCTAATCCGATCGCTCATAACTCATCAAGAGAGTGTGCATTTAAGGATACAACAATGGTTATCCTTCAAAAGGTTGAGAAAGGTCAAAACCACAGAGTCACCCCCATCTATCAATAAGTGCATCAAAGGAGAATGATACCATGTTGGGTATCTCTCGCGACAATGTAGGTCAGATGACGACACCATAGCGGTTATCCCTCATCTACCTGAGGACTCAGATAGTCACCATCACTTTTAACAAATCAATAATTGTGTAAATCCACGACTTGTTCAAAAAAAAAGATGAATAGAAAAAGACAAAAAGCCCGCTAAGTCGGAACTTATTAATAAGTCGCTTAGGCAAAAGTCAGGCAAAATTAAAAAAAAAAGAGAAAATCTCGAAATGCATTTTCAGAGAAAAATTCTCAACAAAGAACAAGTCGTGTGATTAGACACCAAAGACAATAGGAGTGACTGTCGTGTCCAAGAAACCTCATATTGGTTCCTCAACCACCATAACTCCTCTCGAGAGATGAGTGCTCAGGATAGTTGAATTTAGGACCAAGAACATCACGAGAATGGGGAACCAAATATTTTGAGCCTAAAAATCCTTTTTCTAAAAACCCGTGAACCCGACCATGCTACAACCCTCAAAAGTCCTAATTGCGGTTAATTCAAAAGCATCCAACGAAGAGATCATCGACCTCGACAAGGTGTGCTAAGTACCGTGTTGGTATCATATGCTCGCTTATCTTTCAAAAAGAAAATTTTCGTGTTGCACCCAAAAGTGTTTCACCACAAAAGTCATGTTTTTCATACAAAACTTCAAGACGCATAAATGTTGCATTATAATTGTCACAACAAACATTCTTCTACATGTAAAACAATTGTTTGACATTGAAGAAGTTCTCATAATGAACATGAAGAGTTTAACTTTGTCCAAAGAAGAGAAACTTGATTATTCCGCCGAGTTAGCGCTATTTGTATCAAGGGCGTGGACGCCTAAGGACCTTTGAGCATATCACAAGTTGTTTTCTCAAGACTCGTTAATTGGGGCAATCAAATCGAAATTCACCGACTCGCCAATCCGGGGCAAATCCTTAAAAGCAATCAGCAGCTGATTTAGTCTTTCTCAAAGAGCAGCTTAGCCCGAGACAACCGCTATTCCATGTTTCACCAACTTGAAGCAATCACTTCGAGACATGGGAGTCTCTAAGGTCGCTTACATTGGGGCATTTCGCTCAATCTTTTTCGAACCTATCGGGCCCAATCAACTGAGATAATTACTCGACGCTGCGGAAGCCTTCAAAGCTCTTGTTCCACCAAGTCGGCCGCTCACTTGTTGATTGATCCAAGCAATTACTCGAGACATAGGAGTCTCTAAAAGCTCGTCCCCGCAGGTCTTCCCGATGCTCACATAGCTCCTTATTCGATGCAATGATCCGAGGAAAATACTCGAGATGTGAAGTCCCTTCAAGATTCATTCTAAAGCAAGCTTGCAAAAGATTCATCCTCGAATAACTACTCGAGACGTTGAGTCTCTCCAATGTTCATCCCGGGCAACCGCCATTTACGCAAAGTCTGCCACTCTAAGATTTGATAAATCTAAGGAGGTTATTTTGAGATGCGGAAATACCTCCAAGACTCCTATCGAGGCATGGTATTCCCATATCAGAATATCCAGTTCTTTTGAAATGCTGACGATCAGAATATAGGATGCCGGGGCACTCCTTTTCGGGAAAGATTTTTAGAAGATCTACCAGACCGGGGCATATTAAGATTTTGAGGTGCAAAATCTAATGCAGCTGCATTCCCACGCATAGGGCACGCCTCTAATCATCATTGTCTGATCAACTTAGAAGTTTGCTATTCTTCGTTCTACAAGAATTAGCATTGCAGCCCTTCCAGTGGTAATTCAATATTTGGAGCTTGGACAATCATCTTGATGTGCCATGTTCTTGTATCCTCCGGACTAACGATGTCGAGGATTCAATTTGATAGCCAGTGCATTAACCAGTATATTCATGCATTCATTCATTCATGCATTCATATCGTATACTACATAGCACATTCATTCATAAACCTCAGCCAAGGCTTGGGATGTTTCAAAATCTGCTAGTGATGCTTCTCAGTAGAATCATAATTTGAAGACTATGTTGAATGACAAATTTAGTTCTTCCGATCACAAGTTTGAGGGATCAACCATGATTGGTCTACAACGATGACGATTCTCAAATTGAATCTATTCCAGAGTGATTGGGTTTCCCCCAAGCGAACTCTTGTATCAAATAGAACTTCTTTATAGAGTTTCTTTTGAGGTACCCCATTGCAAGCAGAAGACTTTTCTCCAATGACAATCTAGCTTTTCTCCCCAGTGCCAGGTGAATGCTTGGGTGAAGGACAATCGACAATAGTGTCAACTCCCCAATGAAGTCTCTTCCCCAGAGAATCGATTGATAATCCCCAGTGAACTATTATGACAACAAGATCGTTCAATTGGATTCCCCTGTGATATCTTCCTTCTCTCAACAGTCAGGAAATCATGCATCATTTGCATTAGGAAAAAAAATCATATCATGCATGTCATACTCATGCATTAGCTTCGGCTATCTGTTTCGCAGGTTTTTCAACTGAAACTGTAAGTATCCTCGTAAGGATCAAAATTTGAAGGATTAATTCTCAGACAACAAATTATCCTCTATTCTCCGACACAAGTTATATACTTGTATGGATCTTAACAGCTGATGGTCTCCAGTCGAGATTTCTTCCACAAAGAACAGTTGTCTCTTTCAGACGGACTCAAACGTCAGCAAAATTATCAACCGGGAATCCCCAGCGAATTTTCCACACGGTTTTCTTACGAAGTTTTCCCAGCGAAGCTTATTTCTCTCCCCAAGTGAGTCTCCTTCAGAAAGGATTACTACAACATTATTCTTGGTATTTTCGAGATTTTTCGCATAAGAATCTTCTCAAGAAATACTATTGGCGTGGCTTCCAATATACTCCTCCGAGGTGTTCTTTAAAATCACATCGAACTTCGCGCGCTTATTTCCAAGAAGTTATCAACTACTCAACAATAAATATCCACCCGGCGGATGTTTATTCAAATCTCAAGATATTTCTCCAACTCGACGTTGATCTACATATCCACTTGTCGCAACGCATTGTCCATACAATGTCGCAGAAATCAAGCTCATTACCCTAGAAGTTTTTCACCACAAAGCGCTGAACTGATTCTTCTATCACCGAAAGCTATCTCGCATACAAATTGAAGATCTTGTCAACTCGTGGTTGTTCAACATGTCCGCACATGTTCGCAGAAGATCTCTCATCGCGTAATCGCTTCAAACAAGATTTACCGACTTTATAAACATCTATATCACGCCGTGCTGGATATTATTATGTTTATCCCCGAGAATTGTATTCTTGTGCGCCATCAATTTGTTCGCTTGTAACTCGAAGTTACACGGTCAAAGACATTCAAGATGCCATGGCTCCTCGTGACTGCACCAACAATTTCGATATTGTTCCAGACATATATTCAGGGAACTCTTTGTTAAGTTCCCAATCATGTCATTTCAATTCTGTTTAAAGGTTTCCAGGTATTCCTTAGTTCAGAGAACTCTTTGTTAAGTTCTCAATCGTGTCGTTTTTCAATTTTGTTTAAGGTCTCCAGGTATTCCTTAGTTTTCAGAGAACTCTTTGTTAAGTTCTCAATCATGTCATTCAGGGAACTCTTTGTTAAGTTCCCAATCTTGTCATTTCAATTCTGTTTAAGGTTTCCAGGTATTCCTTAGTTTTCAGAGAACTCTTTGTTAAGTTCTCAATCTTGTCAATCAGGGAACTCTTTGTTAAGTTCCCAATCATGTCATTTCAATTCTGTTTAAGGTTTCCAGGTATTCCTTAGTCATTCAAAGAACTCTTTGTTAAGTTCTCAATCATGTCAATCAGGGAACTCTTTGTTAAGTTCCCAATCATGTCATTTCAATTCTGTTTAAGGTTTCCAGGTATTCCTTAGTTTTTAGAGAACTCTTTGTTAAGTTCTCAATCTTGTCAATCAGAGAACTCTTTGTTAAGTTCCCAATCATGTCATTTCAATTCTGTTTAAGGTTTCCAGGTATTCCTTAGTTTTTAGAGAACTCTTTGTTAAGTTCTCAATCTTGTCAATCAGAGAACTCTTTGTTAAGTTCTCAATCATGTCATTTCAATTCTTAAGGTTTGTGTATTCCTTAGTTTTCGTAGAACTCTTGTTAAGTTCTCGCCTTGTCAATCGTGGAACTCTTTGTTAAGTTCTCAATCGTGTCACTTTTCAATTTTGTTTAAGGTCTGTGTAGTCCTTAGTTCAGAGAACTCTTTGTTAAGTTCTCAGTCTTGTCAATCAGGGAACTCTTTGTTAAGTTCCCAATCGTGTCGTTTTTCAATTTTGTTTAAGGTCTCCAGGTATTCCTTAGTTCAGAGAACTCTTTGTTAAGTTCTCAATCATGTCAATTTTTCAATATATTGTTTTTCTTTTCGCTTGAGAAGTTCGTTTCTTTTCTCTTAGCATTTTCATTAAAAATTGTTGTCAAAATCGTTTCGGTGACACGGTTATCCCCAGTGTTGTTAAAATCTCCTAGCTGTCGTGTTAAAGCATTCCGTTGGTGCTTAGCAAGTTTTCTCTTCAAGCGTTTTTCTTGGCTCCGTAACCAAGATATGTTATCTGTTTTCTTTCGTGACATTGGTTTCCGTCGGGCAAATTTTCGGGGTTCTCTAGTATTCAATCCTCTTCCACCTTGAACGTTCGAAAGTTGTCAATCTTTCTCACTTACCAGGTCTAAGATGATTGAATAGGGGCAACTGTCGCACCCCAAAATTTACCCTCCTTTCCATAATCTTTCTTGGAATATTTGTTCATGTCCCTTTCTCTTGTGTCCACCCAAAATTATTTGAAACAAGTAATTCGTCAAGACCAATCTTGTACATCCAAGTTTATATCAATTACAAGGTACCAGGATTGTGGTTGGTGCAGATCCATCCGAATTTCACACGCTATAAATTTTCTCAAGCCCAAAAGGAAGTTCAAATTTCGAGCCAATCGGAATGTTGGTCTATGTTTTAGCAGTGTTGATCATTAATTGGAGTTCAAAGGAAATTTTGAATTCTATTGGTGAAACAAGGCAAAGTAGAATTGTCGGATTTTTACAAAAACTCGAATGTTCAAGATTATAAGTTCGAATTCTAAGTCTTAAATTTACACCAACATTGGCAGATTGAAATTTTGAACACTTTTCAAATGTAAGCTTCATTCAAATGTTCTAAACACACTACAAGAATTCTTGCAAGCTTTGGAAAATTTTGCCGGGATTTGTTTCATTCAAAGTTCGCTACGAGAATAAATTTATCAATGATTCCAAGTTATTACAAACATGAAATGTTGGTTTCATAATTCAAGGATCAAAAGAAATATTCAAACTAAACTTGCTTTCATTCAAATTACCAAACTTGTGATACAAGAATGTTACAAATTGTAAGTACACAAGTGCATAAAATGTTTGAAACTTATTATAATTGTAATTCTAAGTTACAATTCAAGTTCCTAAGAATTGATGCCTAAACTACAAAGGTTTGTTACAAATTCATATGTTTCATCCCAAATTTACAAATCCTAAAGCTATTCTATGAAGTTCTCGTGGCCGAACTTTCAATCTCCATAGCCATGTCCTCCTTGCCTTCTCCATCTTCTCAAGGTTTTCTTCTCCAAGCTTCATGCTATTGCCACGATCCATCTTCTCTTCAAGCTTGCCAATTCTTATTACATGAAAATCAAACCAAAGAACACAAGTTAGAAGCATAAACATAAACGAAACAAAGCGAGAAATTATCAAAAGATTATGCTTTTGTCGAAGGATCATCACTAGGCGCTTACGGAATCGTGTTTTATCGCTTAAGCCTAATCAAGATTAATCATCGCGAATGCTTGTTTGCACGGCTAACCCGTTCACAAACAAGCGACGGGCTGCAATACGGTTTATTGATTCAGTTCCCAAACAATACGGGCGTATGATTCAATTCCGCAGCAAACATATATAACCGCTCATGATAAGGCATCGGGACATTGAGAAAGTAAGAAGAAAAGAAGCAATATAAATTCCAGCCAGAAGCATGAATCGATTTGTAATGATTAAGACAATAAAGGACAAGATAGCAGAAGCAAAAAGGTAGTAATCATCACAAGCCAAGATTGAGCCCAATGTTACAAGCCACAAAAGTCAATATTCGTAGCAGGACAATGTGAGAAAGAAAGTGAGCCACAAAATCGTGAAGTCGAGCATATAAGCGTAGTAGAGAGCAGGCATGGTGTTAAGCTACTAACACAAGCAACAGGATAAGCTAAGACATGATATACTATTTGTTCAAGAGATATAGAGGCAGAGAGGAAGAGAGAGGGAGGACAGTTCATTTTTTTCCAGAAAACTCACACAGTTCTCAAAACCAAAACCAGAAAAAGCATAGCATCCGTTCTCTAAACAAAAACCAAAGACCAAAGTGCAAATCTGTTCTAGCAAGAACCCTTCAAACCGAAAAAGCCAAGAACAACAACCAAAATGTATAACATCCAACAATCAAAAACGCAAGCACAGACAACATAGACAGCAGAACACAAAGCATCATAGCAATAAACACTCATCATGTTCCTAACCTAAGCGCCTTCAGATTATGTATTCTTTCAGAAATCGCATGTTCTGACAGATAGAGAAAGAAGAAGAAAGCAATCGGAATTGTCTCACCCGGAACAAGGTTAGCGAGCTATCACAATAAGCGCTCCAGGTGTACTTTCACCATCGCCGAATCGCTGGGTTCATCGCTCCCTGCTCCAGCCCAACCTCGTGTCAACACAAACATGATCAAACATTCAGAAAACCAGAAATCAAACATTCAAAGAATAAACATGCAAACGAAATCGAGGTGAGTGAGAGAGAGATCGCGACGGTGAGATGAGCGGCGGCGACGGCGAAGAGAGACAGAAATCGCGACACCGGCAAGGAGAGACAGATCGCGACGCCGTGAAGAGAGGGCGTTGGAAACCCAAAACGCGAGCGTGAGAGAGAAGGAAAACGGCGATGAGGGTTTCAGCAAGAGAGATTGAGAAGGCGAAATGATGAAGACAAGAGAGAGTGGGTTTCGTTTTTTTTGCCCCAAACTCTTCTGTTTTTATTATTTAAATTATTCTCTAAAAAATATATAAAACAATAATTTTCTATTTTTCTATTAAATCTGGTGGTGACAAGTGTCACCACCTTGGTTTTTAGAAAAAATGATAAATCTCTCTTATTTCTTTTTGTTTATTTCATTTTAATTTAAATTTAAGAAAAAGAGAGAAAGTTTTGGTTAATTAGAAATTTGTAAGTGGTGCGATGATATGTCACTTGGGCCGGTGGAATATTTATCTCAAAAGAGGAAGATTCGACGCACCCGAGTCGCCAGCAATACGACGTTTTTGCGGAGTATTCGAGTTCAGATGGACTTCTCTTCGCATTGTCCAGAATCACGGCATCACAGGCTATTTCTGAACTTTCTATTTCAATTAATTTATTTCGTAAATAATATTCTTGTTGCGATGTAATAAATAATTATTTGATCTGATAGTTTTTGTTTGATGATTTATCGATTAAACTATTAGCCGATTTTTCATCAAACAGAAAAAATCATCTCTAATAATTATTTAAATTTCCGATTGTATTGTATGGTATTTTGTCTGTTTATCTGCTCATTTAGTATTTATTCACCAATGTACACCGTGCACACAATCAAAATTAAAATCAATTCGATTTCATCTTGATTGGCTCATACGCCGATTTCTTAAAGGGTCTCATGGTTGGGGATGGGCATGGCCATCCTCACGAGATTGATTAAAGCCCTTGTTGCTTTAATCGATCATAACCCGAAAATAACATTGGTCTACCTACACCAATTACCATGCACCAGGGTCTCATGGTTGGGGATAGGAGCACCTATCCTCACGAGGTTAATTAAGTCCATATACTTGATTAATCATAACCCGCTTCCATTTTCTCTCAGCACGCGCATCATAATGCTTTCATAATTTAAAACCTCGATCCAACGTCGAGTTTCTTTTCAAAACAATTTCATAAATACTCTACTTCTCCCTCCTCCCAAACATATGGTAGTCACCAAGATCGACCTAATCGTATGTTTGGTGTCTTAATTGAATTAATCAAACGTGAACTATGCTTCACTTCACCTTTTCTTAACAAAAGCTTTGGGTAGAAAAAGATGATTCGGATGTTTCTGTCCACTCATCCAAGTAATTGGGGCGTTAGCCGTTGAACGCTTATGGTCCAATACTTGTCTCCCACATAAAAATAACTCAACTCATTCAAACTCCTTTCATCGCTCATACGCGACCATCAAACTCTTTTCAGATAAAGAGGGTGCAATAGTCGTTTCAAATACGAACGAGGACTTAAGCTTTTGAAACAAACAAACAAGTCCTAGTTCAAAGCATTTGAAACGTCTAAACGCACGATTTTTCAGATAAAATCAATGCAACCAATTCAAACCTTTTTTAAGAGGAACTACAGAGTTTTGACTTTCCCATTGCACGAGGGAATATGTAGGCCCACGGTTCAAAAACCGTGTCAAACTCAAAATATAATAATCAAATTTCTTTTTCTTTTATAACCTAAAGATTAGAGAATATACACACACGTAGAATTAAATGGGTCCTATCGAGTACGATGGATGTAAGGGGTGCTAATACCTTCCCCTTACATAACCGACTCCCGATTCCACTTTTTTTTGGTCACGTAGACCGCCTTATCCTCTTCTTTGGGGTTTTATCTATATTTTCCCGTTCTTTTTAGAACGAATAAAATTAGGTGGCGATTTCACTGTTTTCGAGAATTTAAAAGATTTTTGAAAATCGAGTTGCTTCACCAGGATATCTTTCTTCTCCTTCCAAAGCGGGGTTCTCACCTACACAAATCCCCAAGCGGAAGTCAGAAATCTTCAAACAGAATATCCGCATCTTCTTCAAGATGGATATGTTTTGAAATATCACAACATTTATCATTCATACATTACTCATAAAGTCATAATTCATGCATATGTCATTCATATACACTGTCATGCATCATTCCTTGCATAAGACTAACAATATTCTATCAAAGTTTCTCTTGTTTTCTCCAAAGCAGGTGAAAGTCATTTCGATGCAAACAGTCCAAGATTAAGCCCGAATCGACGGAAAACTATCCGAAAGACCGCTTTGGTTGTCCTCCCACGATCGGTCCAGATTAAGCCCCGAATCGACGGAAAACTATCGAAGACCGCCTCCTGTTATCCTCCGATAACAGCAATGGATCAACACCGATGCACAACAGGAAGCTATCCACATTCTTGCCAACTACAATCTCCTCGAGTAATCAGCACGAAGATTTATTCGATTCCTTATTATCAACAAAGAACTACAGAGTCTAGCTGACGACTTGCTTTGATGGCATCTTAAGCCCATCTCCGACTACTTGTCAATATTTCTTCACTTTCGCACGTCGATATATGGTTAAAAATCAATACGCACCAATAACTTCATTCAAAGTGAACACGAAGTCTAACGTTCCCTCGGATGGCATCTTAAGCCCATCTCCATACTCTTCCAAACATCTACGAGCCCAGCGCACGCCATCGTCCAAAGACCTCCTATCAATAATCCCGAGCCTGGCGTACGGCTCACTCCCCAGCATTGACCTTTCCAGATGGCATCTTAAGCCCATCCCCGCCAGTTCTCCTATCAATAATCTCGAGTCTAGCGTACGACTCATTCACCAACTTCTCCAAACGGCATCTGTAAGCCCGTTCCCGCATCATCAGCCAACCCCGAGTGAAAATTTTCAGGTGTACTCGAGTGTTCAATCATCTTCTACCTCCAGGTCACGAAAGACAAGCATGTCAATCTAACCCTCCGGTACAAGAAGATTGAACAGGGGCAGCTGTCATACCCCAAAATTTGCCCTCCATCTATTCAAGAGATTTCATACACCCCTACTCAAGGATTCCTCAAGAGTCGATCGATAAACTCTCCTAGACAATCAACCCAAACTAGGGTTTGGTATCTCTCAATTCAAGATGGATTCCCAACATCTCCAATGGTCTTCATGCCTCCTCATATGCTTTAAAGATTCTCCATGTCAAGTTTCAAGCCTCACAAGTCAAGTTTCCATAATTGCTCGATGGTCGAAAATCAGATTGACAAAAGTCAACTATGGTCAACATACAACAAACTTCATAATTTTTGTCAACATCCTCATTTTGAAGTTACATTCATCATTTGATCAAGGGTTGATCATGATTCATCAAGAAAACTCAAGATTTGCTCAAAAGTCAAACTTTCTAAATTAGGGTTTCTAGGTGAAAAGTCAACTAAACTTTGACTGATCATAACTTTCTCATACTTTCTCAGAAATTTTCCCACAAATGCTCATTTTGAAGGAAATTCAATTCTCTACAACTTCATGTCTCACAAGAATGTCCAAAAAATGCTTCATTTGAGAGGTATAGCTCAAAACATTACAGGTCATTTTCAAAGTCAACAAAAAGTCAACTTTTTGTTTTGAAGATATATTGAGCATGGTAACTCCAATTGAGATGAGACCAAAGACATTGTTTAGAGGACTCTTAGAGCTTTCCAAAAAGTCCAAGAACACTCAAAAATGTGGAAAATTAAGCAAGATACACCATTCACAAGTTGGGCAATTTTGAAAGAATGCACAAAGAGAGATACTTCAAAAAATCAAATCTTTTGCAAATGGGCCTACTTTTTCTTCATCCAAACTTATTCCTCATACAATTAGGAATATCCAAGCCCAATGCCACGAATTTTTGATTTATTTTTCTATTTAATTTTGAATTTATTCATTTAAATACAAATTAAATTTTAAAATAAATTATAAAATCAAAATTAATTGAAAGATTGATTTTATTCTTTTCTTGGGACTCAAGTAACTCACCAATGCCAGCAATTTTTGAAATTAAATCAAATTTGGCAAGATTGGATTGAGAATTAATCAAATTTTGAAAATTTGATTTTGGACAAAAATCAAAATTGATTTCCATTGAATATTGATCAATTCTTTCCCAAATCAATCCCAAATCCATCCAAAGATATATACTTGATGCATACCAATTGCAAAGGGACTAAAAATTGGCTCGAAACCCTATTCTCAAACCGAAAAATCGAGTTCTCAAGTAAATAGCAATCCTTATTCCACCAAGCCAATCAATTCTAAGGTGTCAAACACATTCCTTGATACCCTGTGAGTGATTCCAGATATTTACATTGCCAAAACATCTGTAATCGTAAAATACGATTTCGGTTTGTTCATCTTTTTTCCAAAATCGATTTTCAATTTTCATGCATTATTAACACATTTGGCTGTTGTTTTTGTGATTAGTAGGAAGATTGCAAGCGATCTCGGTTATTTGATCGAGTTTCCATGGCTTAGAACTCAGATTGCCATTGTTAGGTTTTCTCAGAACGAATTAGGGTTTCATTAATAGGAAAATTGGCCAATGACCTATACCATTGAATTCGGAATGCTTCAAGGAATCGAACCATGGCCTTGGATTTTATTTATATTATGTATGCTGCATTTTTGACATTTGCCAGGGACTTAGCATCGAGCCATGGCCGACGCAGAATTTTGAAAATTCAAAACGAAGAAGATGACTGGATGGCGCGAGATCGTGGCAATGGGAAAGCGACGCGTGTTATTTTCCATTCGCTCGCTTTCAAAACACAACGCAATGGCTCGCTTGGTTAAGGCGCTCACTATTCCTGGATGCTCTCACATGTCTCCAGTTCGATCCCTATGGGCACCAGTTTTGCTTCTTTTCTCAACTTTTGCATATTTCCATGTTTTTCAATATATTTTAATATTTCTATTCAATTTTTAATTTCTTTTCACATTTTATTTCTGCATTTAAAAATAATCAAAAAAATATTTTCTTTTTGCATTTATACTTTGAAAATCTTTATTTAATTTAATAAATTTAAAAATACATTTTTGCATGCATATTTATTTTTATTTTTATTTTAGCATTTAAATCATTGTAAATTAGTTTTTAATTACCAAAATGCATCTAAAAAATCCCAAAAAATTATTTTAGCTTATTTATCTTATTTCCAGCATGTAATAATTTTCCCATATTAAAACTTGCATTTTTTAACATTTTTTCTCTTGTTCGATTCATATTGCATTTTCCGATTTCTTCTTTTTGTACAGATTGATCCGATTCAGACGATTTTCTCTTTATCATTTTATCATTCTATTTTTCCAATAATGTAATTGCTCATGGGATGTAATAGTTTAATTTAGGACTTTATTTTCCGCATTTTAAATTATGTATCTGCCCCAAAGCCATGTAATAGCGTAGGTTTTACTTTCCGCACCTTTACATTTCCGCTTTTACATTCCGCATTTTTACTTTCCGCACCCTTATCAATTGCTAGTAATTAGGCGTGTATGGCAAGACTAATAACGAATATAGCCCATTAATTTCAAGATAACATATTCTGAAATCAACACACTTCTCTCACACACGCACCCCTTAGGGTAATTCTCTCTCGTTGCCTTTACGAATTCAAAAATGGTCATGTCCCTCGAACGTAGAGGTAGTCTAGCACCGTTGCCTTCCAAACAAATCATCATAGTCCCTTGGATACAAAGATCATAAGACCCACGATGTCGCCTCCGAATACATGATCTTGACCCTCGATTGTCGCCTACGAAAAATGATGATAGTCCCTTCGAATGTGCTAGGATACTTCCTACAAGTTGCCTTCTATGACCGTCCGATGTCCCTTCGAATGTCCCACTTACATCCAACGAATGGAGCTACCTACTAACTAATGGTATGGCTAGCGCTATTCTAAAGGAACGTAGAAGTACGAAAACGACCAATTTTGAGTGGGTAAATAAGTCTTTTAGTTGCTTGCTCTATCAAATGCTTTTCACACCACACACACTTTTTTCAAAGTTCAAATTCTTTTCGAAACAAAACATTTCCGAACACTTTGTATACACTCCTACATGAGTCATTACAAAGTCAAAGCGAAATGCCTTTTTTCAAAATATCTTTGTCAAACACACAGAAAGCAATTTTAAAAAGTGATCTAGAGCAACTAAGAGCCCGTAGATAACTACGGATGGAAAGGGGTGCTAATACCTTCCCTTTTCATAACCATTCTCCCGAACTCAGAATCTAACGAAGGTCTTTTTCTGTTACTTTTACCTTCCCTTAATTGGATAAAAATAAAAGTCGGTGGCGACTCTTGCTATCCGCACATTTGGATACAAAAATCCTACAAAGTCAGTTCACCGTGTTACATATTGTAGTGCGATAACCGTGGAGAGAAAATGGCAACATCTCATGCCAATCCTTATAGGTCACTGTCATCTTCTGTATGATCTTCTTGAGATTCTTGTTGGCGGCTTCCACTGCACCGTTCATTTTTGGCTGATATGGAGAATAGTTGTGATGCTTAATCGTGAACTGCGTGCAGAGTTCGGTGATCATTTTGTTATTGAGATTGGTACCATTGTCCATGATAATCCTTTCGGTGATGCCATACCGACAGGTAAGATTATGCTTGATGAATTGAGCCACAACATTCTTGGTAACAGATGCGAACGAGGCTGCTGCTACCCATTTGGTAAACTAATCAATAGCAACAAGGATGAAATGATGTCCATTGGAAGAGGTGGGTTTGATCTCTCCAATCATGTAAATGCCCCACATTGCGGAAGGCCACAGAGCGGTCAGAACATTCAATGGGACTGGAGGTATGTGCACTTTGTCTATGTAAATCTGGCATTTGTGACAAGGTCGAGCATAGCGGTAACAATCAGCTTCCATGGTGGACCAATAGTAACCTTCTCTCAGAATATTCTTAGCCATTATATGTCCACTGGAGTGAGTACCGAATGTGCCTTCATGTAACTCTTCCATGATTTGTTCCGCTATTTTCTGATCTACACAGCGGAGTAAGCACAAGTCGTGATTGCGCTTGTATAAGATGTCGTTGCTGAGAAAGAATTTGGAGGCGAATCTTCTTAAGAACTTCTTATCATTGACAGATGCCCCTGTGGGATATTCCTGAGCCTCGAGATACCTCTTTATTTCGTAGAACCAAGGTTTCTCTTCTGTTCCTTCGGTATCAAGTTCACAACAGTATGCTGCTGGTTCGTCTAGTCTTTCAATAGTAATTTAGGGAGCTTCATTGTCCTATCTGACCTTGAACATAGATGACATGGTAGCTACTGCGTCTTCCAACTGGTTCTCTTCTCGTGGGATGTGATCAAAAGTGATTTCTTCAAAGTAAGGGATCAGATTCAACACATGCTCTCGATATGGAATGAGATTCAGATGCTCTATATCCCAATCGTCTTTAATCTGACTGATCACCAAAGCTGAGTCTTCATACACTTGCAAGAATTTGATTCTTAAGTCAATAGCAGCTTTGATACCCATGATGCACGCTTTGTATTTGCCCATGTTGTTGGTACAGTCAAAACATAGTCTAGCAGTGAAAGGTGTGTGTCCGCCTATAGGAGATGTAATGATGGCGCCAATACCATTGCCAAGTGCATTTGAGGCTCCATCAAAGACCATGGTCCATCGGGATCCTGGTTTAGGTGCTTCGTCTTGTCCAGGTTCTTCGTAATCAGTAACTAACATAATATCCTCATCCGGAAACTTGGAATGCATAGACTGATAGTCATCTATGGCTTGATGAGCCAAATGATCGACTACTATACTTCCTTTGATTGCCTTCTGAGTAGTATACTGGATGTCATATTCGGTCAAGATTATTTGCCATCTTGGTATTCTTCCGGAGAGAGCAGGTTTCTCGAATATGTATTTTATCAGATTCATCTTAGAGATCAACAAGGTAGTGTGTGAGTCAACATATACTGTCTTAGTCGGTGAGCAGTCCAAGCCAAAGTGCTGCAAGTTTTCTCAAGCTGTGAGTATCTTGTTTCACAGTCGGTAAACTTTTTGCTAAGGTAGTATATTGCATACTCCTTTCGACCAGACTTGTCATGTTTCCCTAACATATACCCCATTGAGTTCTCTAATACTGTTAAGTACATGATAAGAGGTCTTTCTTTGACTGTTGGTATCAGGATAGGAGGATCTTGTAGGTACTCCTTGATTTTGTCAAAAGCTGTCTAGAAATTATCGTTCCATTTCACTACTTGATTTTTCTTTAGTAACTTGAAGATTGTCTCACAAGTAGCAGTTAGATGTGCAATGAATCTAGCAATGTAGTTTAGTCATCCCAAGAAACCTCTTACTTCCTTCTCGGTACGGGGATCTGGCATTTCTTGAATAGCTTTAACCTTGGCAGGGTCAACTTCAATACCTTTACCACTGACAACGTATCCTAGGAGTTTACCGGATCTGACTCCAAAGGTGCACTTGTTAAGATTAAGTCTTAGTATGTATTTCTTCAGTCTATCCAACAGCTTTCGTAGATGATCGAGATGTTCTTCTTCAGTTTGTGATCGAGCTATCATGTCGTCGACGTAGACCTCTATCTCGTGATGAATCATTTCATGGAATAAAGCTACCATGGCATGTTGATATGTGGCGCCAATGTTCTTCAGTCCGAAAAACATGACTTTGTAACAGAATGTACCCCACTGTGTAATGAAAGTAGTCTTTTCCATGTCTTCGGGAGCCATTTTGATCTGATTGTAACTAGAGAAACCGTCCATGAAGGAGAAAACCTTGTGTTGAGCAGTGTTATCAACCAGGACATCAATATGTGGAAGTGGGAAATCGTCTTTCGGACTTGCTTTGTTCAGATCTCGGTAGTTCACACACTTACGTACTTTGTGGTCCTTCTTAGGTACAAGCACCACGTTTTCAATCCATTATGGATAAGAAGTAACGGCTAGGAAACCGGCATTGAACTGTTTCATAACTTCGACTTTGATTTTCTCAGACATCTCAGGACGCCATACGACGAACCTTCTGCTTCACAGGGAGAAAACCTTGTTTTGTCGGTAGTCGGTGCACCACAATGTCAATGTCTAAACCTAGCATGTCTTCGTAGGACCAAGAAAAAATATCGATATAGTATCGCAACATCTGGACCAATCTCTCTTTGACATTACTCCCAAGACCTGCTCCCATCTTGATTTCCTTTTTGTCTTCGTCAGTACCTAGATTCACAACCTCGACTGGCTTATCATCTGGCTGTATCACCTGTTCTTCCTGTTGTAGTACCCTGGAAAGTTCTCCTGGAACTTCACAATCTTCCTCACCTTCGTCTTCGGCTTGCTAGATCGAATTATCGAAGTCATATTTAGCAATAGCAGAGTCGTTATCGATGAGATTCAGAGTGAATCTGTAGTGTATTATATGGGTGTGTGTAAGAACACATAGCTTTTTGAAAGGGTGATAAAGTAAAAAGAAAGACAAAGAGCACAATATTTGAATGCAAAAGTCCAATAATTTGTTGAATGAAAATATGCGAATGACAAAAAATAACCCTCACAAACGATCCGTGGTTCCCCGGGCAAGGCACTAAGCTTAAAGTTTATTGTTCGAAAGCATAAAAGAAGAAAAAGCAATTACTCCTGTCTAAAGGAGATTGGTATATTATCTTCAATCTTCCAATTGTTGAGTCCGTCGCGCGGAGTTGGGAAGATCTAATTGTTGATGTCGAAGTCGCCATCGTCATCTTCTATAGCATGGACTTCTCTTTTGTTGATGTGGAAAGGAAGTTTGTTGGCACGTTCGCGGCGTATCATCTTCTGATCTTTGATAGTGAAGCCTAAACCAGTCTTGTCAGATTTGAATGGAAAATCGGGGAGCTGACCCCAAATAGTACTGCCTCCTTCTTCAACCACAGCTTTGGCTTCTTTCAGTGAGGCCATCTTCGGTGGAACTCTAGTAAATTCAGGAGTGACGGGAGAGTCAACAGGAATGGCTCGTGGAATTTCTTCGAAAGCTTAACAAGGGGTTTCGATGAATTTGCCTTCCATTTCGATGTATTAGAATGACTGCAGATGGCTTACTATATATTATTCTTCACTGCATATTGTAACAATCTTCCCCTTCATTGGGTACTTCAGCTTCTGATGTAGGGTGGAGGTGACAGCGCCTTCCCCATGTATCCAAGGGCGTCCGAGTATGCAAGATTAAGCTGGACGAATGTCCATGACAAAGAAAGTAGAGTTATAAGTCTAGGAACCCACTTTAATTGGAAGGTTGAGCTCTCCAAGTACTGTTCTTTTCGAACCATCGAAAGCTCTTACCATTATATCACTGGGGTTCATGACTACTTATTCAGCATTAAGTCGGTCGAGAGCGCTCTTTGGCAGAACATTCAGAGCAGAACCAATATCCACCAATACGTGAGACAATGTAGTGCCCTTGCATTCAATGGAGATGTGCAAGGATTTGTTGTGTTTCCTTCCGATAGGAGTTAAATCAGCATCAGAGAAACCTAAACCATTGTTGGCGGCAGGCTAGCAATACAACCTTTGAATTGATCAACAGTAGTGTCTTGCGGTATGTGAGCATTCTTCAGAAACCTTACTAAGGATTTAGCATGAGCCTCAAAGCACAATAACAGAGCTAGCATGGATACCTTGGACAAAGTTTGTCCCAACTGTTCCACAACATTGTAGTCGCTTTTCTTGATGATCTTCAGAATTTCCTCCATTTCTTGCTTGGAGGTATTCTCAGCAACTTCCTTTGGTACTTTTGTCTGAGCAGGATGAGTTACTTTTTCTTTCCCTCTAGCTTCGGGAATTGGTTCAATAGTAGGAATGCGAATTGGTGTAGTAGTGTCTTTCGGAGGATAGATCTCTAGGGGAAATACTTTTCCAGTTCTTGTTACCTTGCTTGATCTGGTGATGTTATCGATGTTAGGATTGGTAGCTTCAACTGCAATGTCTTCAATGGTCAAAGGTTCTTGCTTGACGCCATGATAGTAAACTTCGGCTCCATAATTCCAAGGTATAGCTTTGTTAGAGGAATATGGTATTGGTCTGGGGGAGGTAATAATCAGGGGTGCAACTATAGGCGCAGGATTGACATAGGTGATCCTTATTGTGTTCACATCAGCATACTCTTCTGGGTAATCGTCTCCCCATCCAGTTGCCTTGATGTCTTCAATTGGAATCTTGTAACTTTCGGGTGCGGTATATTTAACCATGAATTCAAACTTTCCACTTGGCTGCCCCAAGGTATCCCAGACTTTTGGTATGGCTTCGCTTACGTCTTCGATCTTCAGATTTTTAAAAACGTCTTCACACAGATTCTCCACAGATGAAGGTTTCAGAAATAACACTTCTCGATTGTCCATCATGCGTTGAATACGCCTCTTCAACAAAGCACATCCATCATATTCATATGCATACCAACGAAAATCGTTTGGGCACCCTAGAAATATACCGGCGTGTAGCAAATATTTCTTGACAATCATCAGAGGAATAGTTAACTCGTTCACATCATAAACATAGGCGTCATTGTCAATAGCATTCACACTTTTACCATGGTCAGGAATTAGTGCGTTGATCACAATCTAAGTTTCGACAGGAGGGTCAAATTCAATTTCCCTTGCTTCTATCATGTCTTGAATCTTGTTCTTCAGGGCCCAACAGTTGTTGGTGTCATGCCCTAGGATATTGGAGTGGTATGCACACCTTTCATTAGGATTGTACTTTGGAGAGGAAGTGTTGACGTGTTGAGAAGGATCCCTCAAAGTAATGAGCTCTGCTTTTAACATGTGTTGCAATGTTTGAGATAATGGCATGTTGATCTTCGTAAACTGTCTTCGTGGCGCGTTCTGCATACGCGTGTTGTCTCGTTGAGGTTGCGTTGGTGTGGGATTAGAGATCACGAATGCCCCCACAGATCGATTGCGATCAGCTTTGTCACGGCTCTTCTGACCATACACAGCATTGGCTTCTTTCTTACCACCAAAAGATCTCTTCGCAACATTTGAAGATGTTTCTACTTGAATCTTTCCGCTCTTGATTCCAACTTCGATACGTTCACCTGTAAATATCAGCTCGGTGAATCCGGCTGAAGAGTTTCCAATCAGATGATTGAAGAATGGGCCTGTCAGTGTTCCCATAAACATGTCAACCAACTCCCTATTGGACAAGGGTGGTTGAACTCTTCCTGCTTAATCTCTCCATTTTTGGGCATAGTCTTTGAACTTCTCGTCACGACCCATAGACATGCTCTGTAGTTGCATGCGGGTAGGTGCCAATTCAATATTGTACTGGTACTGCTTGTAGAAAGCATCTGCTAAGTCATTCCAGGTATGAATGTGGGTACTCTTTAGCTGATAATACCACTCCAACTGAGTTCTGGACAAACTCTCTTGAAAGAAATGGAACCACAATTTCTTGTCTTCAGTATGAGGATTTATCTTCTGAACATAGGACTTCAGATGCATCTTCGGGCAAGAGATGCCATCATACTTGGCAAAGGTAGGAACTTTGAACTTAAGGGGAATTACCACACTAGGAACAAGACTCAGATTATCTAAGTTAAGCCCTGACATTTTCAGATTTTCCACAGCATTCAGACAGTCTTCAAGTTGCTTGTATTTTTTGTTGTCAAAATATTGCTCGCTCACATTGTCTTCCTCTTCGTTTTCAGACTCATAATGGCTTCCTTCATATTTTTGATGCTTTCTTCAGTTTCGCCGCTCTTTTCTAAAATTTGAGCTGTCTGACCACCTTGACTGGACCCTTGTGATTTCTAACCATGTTGAGAATACCAATGGTCTTCTACTTTCTTGTGATGAGCTTCTTCAGATCTTTCTAGTGATGAACATCTCCTGAAATTGGGCGTTCTGAGCCTGGAGATCTTTGACAGTTTGTTCAAGAGCCATTTCTGCTGAAATAAATAGCGAGAGAATAAGAAAACCGGTCTTCAATGTACCTATTATGAAATGTTATGCCATGATATGCGATGTTCTGCAATGCAATATTTTCAAGGACCTTAGGAATTTAAATTTGTTAAACAAGCACGAACAAACTGTTTTATTAGTTTACTTTTAGCAAGTACAAAAGAAAGTTTAAACAAATAAAAAGAAATTCCTAGAGCTTAGGTATCCCATGGACACTTCCTTTTTGTAATGAAGTAGGTGTTGATGCTTTGCTCCTTGTGAAGTAGCTTCGTAAGCTCCAACGCTCTTTTCTCGCTTGCATAGCACTGAGCTTCGAATGTATCCCTTTCTTCTTTAAGCTGAATCCAGGATCTCTTCAAGTCTTTGAAATTAGTAGGCATGTCTGGATGAAGAATGGTATAGGTTTCGTCACCTTCAGCAACAGGTTCCATAACCACTGGTAGAACAGCTGTAAACGACATCATGAGGTTTTAAGCTCGAGCTCGCGCCCATTTGAGATAAGGTTCCCAAGGAATGGAATTTTTGTGCCCCAAAGTCTTGGTATCAGTCTTCTTCACCATGCCCCAAGCGTGCACAAATCTTCGGCGGTAGTTCTGGAGGTCGTTTTCGTAATCAAACACAATGTCTTGGAGAAGCATATCATGAGGACCATCTCTTCGAGCATAACTAAACTGACGTAGAGCTAGAGAAGGGTTATAAGTGATACATCCCCTTATGCCAAGGAGAGGTAAATTAGGGAATTCCCCACAACGCTCAATGAAAGTGAAGTCCTTTTGAGAAAAAAGACACCAACAAATATTTGAATGAGAGAGTGACATCAGCCTTTGAGACCACTTCAATCTTTGCTCGTTCTTCATTACTAATTGAGGAAGGTGCGAAATAAACCACCTGGAAAGTAACGGTATGCAACACATGAGAGTTCTACGTCTTTTGGTAGTACGAGTGTGGAGAGAATATAGAATATCCCCAAGTAAGGTAGACACAGGATTATGAGTGAGGAATATCTTTGAAGCAACTCAATTTTCAAAAATCTTTTCATTCTCAAAAACTAGTGAAGTCGCCACCTAATTTTATTTGTTCTTAAAAAGAACGAGAAAATATAGATAAAACCCCATACAAGCGGATAAGACGGTCTACGACAAAAAATTGGAATCGGGAGTCGGTTATGTAATGGGAAGGTATTTGCACCCCTTACATCCATCGTACTTGATTGGACCTGTTTAATTCTAAGTGTGTGTGTATATTCGCTAATCTCTAAGTTATAAAAGAAAAAAGAAACGGAATTTGTTTATTATTATTTTGAGTTTGGCACGGTTTCGGAACCGTGTGCCTACGTATTCCCTTGTGCAATGGGAAAGTCAAAACTCTGTAGTTCCTCTTAAAACGATTTTAATTGGTTGTATTGATTTTATAAGAAAAATCGTGCGTTTAGACGTTTCAAATGATTTGAACTAGGACTTGTTTTGTTTGTTTGAAAAGCTTAAGTCCTCGTCGTATTTGAAACGACTATTGCACGCCTTTATCTGAAAAGAGTTTAATGATCGATATGAGCGATAAAAAGAGTTTGAGTGAGTTGATTTTTTATGGGAGACCGTATTGGACCATAAGCGCTCAACGCTAACGCCCAATTACTTGGATGAGTGGACAGTAAACATCCAATCATCTATTTCACCCAAAAGTTTTGTTAAGAAAAGTGAGGTGAAACATGGTTCACGTTAATTAAATTCATTAAAGACACCAAACATACAATGAGGGTCGACACGGACCGACTACCATATGTTTGGGAGGAGGGAGAAGTAGAATATTTATTTGTGAAAATATTTTGGAAAAGAAACTGACGTTGATCGAGGTTTAGAACTTTAAATTCGAAAGCATTCTCGACACGCTGGTCGAGATGAAATAGAAGGTTATGATTAATCAAGTATATGGACTTGATTAACCTCGTGAAGATAGGTGCTCCTATCCCCAACCATGAGACCCTGGCGCATGGAGAATTGGTATATAGACCAATGTTGTTTTTGGGTTATGATTGATTAAAGCAACAAGGGCTTTAATCAACCTCGTGAGGATGGCCATGCCCATCCTCAACTATGAGACCCTTTGGGAAATTGACATATGAGTCAATCAATGCGGAATCGGATTGATTTTAATTTTAATTGTGTGCAGAGTGTACAATGGTGGATAAATGCGGAATGAGTAAATAAACAGACAAATATCATACAATACAATCGGAAATTTAAATAATTATTGGAGATGATTTTTTTTCTGTTTGATGAAAAATCGGCTAATAATTTAATCGATAAATCATCAAACACAAACTATCAGATCCAACAATCATTTAGTACATCGCAACAAAATATTATTCGTGAAAATAAATTAATTGAAAAAAAGATAAGTTAAAAAATAGCCTGTATTGCAGTGATTCCGCGAAGTATGAAAAAGAAATCCATCTGATCTTTGACTGGTTCGTAATACTTCCACATGTGCCGGTGAACTGAGTGCGACTGATCCCGTTCCAAAATGCTCTGATGGTCCAAAATGGTAATATTACACCGAAAATAATTTTATTTAACATTAACACATTCCTTTTTTAAAAAAAAATAAACTAAGCAATAAAAGAAATAAAAAGATTTTTTTTAAAAAAAAAACAAGGTGGTGACACTTGTCACCACCAGATCTAAAGTAAAAAAGAAAATTTTAATTTGTTTTTTTTTTATTTTAAGAAAGAATAAAAGAAATTAATTAAAGAAAAAGGAATTGCAAAAATAATGGCCCAAATGGGCAAAAAAAAGAAAACAGAAGAAATTGTGTCTCTCTCGTTCTCATTCGCGCTCTGGTTTCTCATCCTCTCTTCATCGCTCATGTTCTCTCATCGCTCTCTCACCCCAAACGGAAACCCTAGCCCATAAATCCTACCCACAGCAACTCGCCTCTCTCTCTCAATCATTCTCCTTCTCTCTCGTTCTCACAGCGACACGAGCACAAGGCAGCCGCGCCGGAAATCGCCCTACGGCGACGACGGCGAGGCCTTAGGGCTCAGATTTGTATCATGTTTTACTCGTTTCCAATCACTAGTGCATGTTTGATTGTTGTTTTACAGATGGTTCAGCTTGTGGAACCCTAGAATCCCCAATGGCAGCTGCAAACCTTACCTCTTCGTGATTGTATCGGGTGAGACAGTTCCAATTTTCTCTTCTTCTTTCTCTGTTCAAACTAGGATTTCTGGAAAAAAAAACAAACTCTGAAGGTCTATGGTGTTTGGAAAATGATGAGGAATATGTTAGCTTAGGTTTTATGTATGTGTTGTTACGATTTCTGTGTGTTGTTCATTGCCTTTGGTCTTGGTCTGGTTTTGAGTGTTTGGCTTGTATCAGATGTTACTCTTGATTGTCTTTCCTCTGGTTTGTGTCAATAGAACAGATGCTATACTGGTTTGGTGATCTTTTTGGTTTGCATCGATAGAACAGGTGCTTGTTTTCTGGGTTTGGAAATGGTTAGGAACTGGGTTTTTGAAATTGTTAGAACAGATGCTACAAGGTTTTTGTTTTTTTGGTTTGTGTCAATGGATGGGTGCATGTTCTGTTGGTTTTTTTATAGAATAAACTGTGTTCTTCAAATTGATAGCTCTTCTTTTTTCTTTTTACTGATGGAACAGATATATCCTTGTTCTTGGTTCTCTTTCTGGTTTCAATGAATACTGATAGAACAGATACTCACCTCTTCTTTTGGCTTTCAAAACTGATATGGCAGATTTTGCTTCTTGTTTTTGGGTTCCCAAACTGATGCTTATTTCCTGTTTTTTCTATCTTCAAAACTGATAGAGTAGATACTATACTTCTTGCTTTGGTTTTGCTCAGGAACTTTCATCATCAGTGCTGGCTTTTCTGTTTTTCCCCTTTTCACATTTGGTGAAAATATAACTTGAAACCACACTTTTCCTCTTCTATGCTACTGTTGTGTTAATTACTTGTAGGGTTGAGTTTACCCTCCTTGGCTTTATTACTGCTGGCTTTGATTATGCTGATAACCAATACAATTTGTCTTTCTTGTCACGCTATGTTGACTTTCAATTCGTTGGGATTTATTAAACTCGCCTTCAATTATACTTGTCACTGCTAGAATTGTTAGATCATGCCTTATACTAACCGTGATGAATGGTCTGAGTTAGGCTTGTTTGTGAACCGGGTTAGCTCGCGATTTGCAAACAAGCCTCTTCACCGATGATTAATCTTGAGCAAGATTATGAGGATTAGCATTAAAACCTGATTCCCGCCAGACACCTAATGATGAGTTCAAAAATACGTTACTTCACCTTGATTTTACTTTGATATACAGCTACTAATCATTCTCTTTTCTTGTGTTTCATGTGACGACGCGGAGAATGTCATAGCAACAATGGGAAGGCAGCTCCGTGTGAAGCAAAACGGAGGAAGCGACAATCAACTCGGACAAACTTAGGACTTGTAGCAACAACATAGAATTAGGACATTCTTCTTTTTTTTGTATTTTCTTTAACTTTACAATTCGAAATTGTAACCGAATCCCAAAGAGATAATAAAACTCCTCTTTTTTCACATTGAGTCTTGAAATTCCGATCTTTGCATTTTTTGCTTGAAATATCCAATATATATTGAATAATCTCTTGCAATTATTTTTTACTAGCAAACTCATACACCGAGAATGGCATTTTCATTCACCGAATTCAAATAACCCTAGTAAAAAAAGAATTTCTTTAAAATTTAAATTCTCAAATAACTAATTATTTTTTGAATTCAAGTTCTAAACAAATAACCCTTTTTCTGACGAATAATTCCAAACAACCTTTTTGTACAAAAAATTCGAAATTGTTCGAAACCTCTTGAATTTGAGTTGAATCGGTTAACAAGATAGAATTTTCCCACCACTTTTCCCATGAAAAAATCTCAGTAGGAATTCCTCCGAAACCATAATAAATATTTTTGCTTGAAAATAATGGGATAAAACGAAGGGGAAATTTTGGGGAGCGACAGTTGCCCCTATTCAATCATCTTAAACCTGATGAGTGAGAAAAAGCGACAGCTTTCGAACGTTCAAGGTGGAAGAGGATTGAATACCAGAGGACCCCAAAAAATTTCCCTAAATGAGAAAAAAAACAGAAGATCTCAACAGCACTAGGGATAACCAAGTACACAAATGAAAGTACTATGAGAAGAAAACCGAACTTCTCAAGCGATACAGAAAATAAAAAAATTAAGCCATCTCAGGGATGTCTTAACGAAAACTGCTATGAGAAGAAAACCGAACTTCTCAAGCGAAAAGAAATGAAGATAAATTAAAAAGACGATTAAATCGAGAATTTGTCAGAAATTCCCGAAAAAGTTAAGGAATACCCGCAGACCTTAATGAAAATGAAATTGAGGAACTGTCTGAAGATCTCAAAGAGTTAAAGAATACCCGCAAACTTTAACGAATATATATGGCTAGAACAATCTCAGAATTGTTGGTGCACGAAGGTGCGAGGAGCCATGGCATGCTGAATGTCTTGACCATGTAACTTCCGAGTTACCAGCAGAACAAAATCAGTAGCACACCCCGAGAATATAATTCTGGGGATAAACAAATCGATATCCAGCACACCGGTGTGATATAGATGTTTATGAAGTCTATAAATCTTGTTTCCGACGTTTCTGCTAATGAGAGATCTTACTGAACATGTACCGACATGTTGAACAACTTCCGAGTTGACAAAATCCTCAATTTGTATGCAGATAGCTTTACCGGAGATAGAAGAATCAGATTCAGCACCTGCGACTGAAAAACCTCTAGGGCAATGAGCTTCAATTTGTTGGCATTTGTATAGACAATGCACTATAGCAAGTGGATATGTGGCTCAACGTCTGAGTTGGAGAAATATCCTGTGATTAAATAAACATCCCTCCTGGTGGACATTTACTGTTGAGTAGTTGATAACTTACTGGGGAAATAAACACACCAGAAGTTTGATGTAGTTTTCTGAGAACGGCTCAGAGAAACAAAACGCGGAATTTGCTGCCAGTAGAATTTGCCGTGAAGATTCTTATCTAAAAGAAATCTTGAAAATACCAAGATTAAAGCTGTAATAATCCTTTCTGAAGGAGACTCGCTTAGGAGTGAATTAAGCTTCGCTGGGGAAACTCCGTAAGAAAACCGTGTGGAAAATTCGTTGGGGTTTCCCGGTTGATGATTTTGCTGACGTTAGAGTCCATTGAAAGAGACAACTGTCTCGCTGGGGAAGAAAATCTCGATTGGAGAAAGCCTCAGCTGTTAAGATCCATACAAGTATATCACTTATGCTGTAGAAAAGAGGATAATTATGTCGTCTGAGAATTAATCCTTCCATTCGATCCTTATGAGGATAGTTACAGTTTCAGCTGAAAAACCTGCAAAATAAATAGCCGAAGCTAATGCATGAGTATGATATGCATGATATGATTATTTTTATGCAAATAGGATATGATTTCATGATACTGTTGAGAGAAGGAAAACATCATTGGGGAATCCAATTTGGCAGTCCTGTTGTCTCAAGAATTCACTGGTGATGATCGATCACTTCTCTGGGGAAGAGACTTTACTGGAGAATTGACACTACTGTCGATTGTCTGTCACCCGAGCATTCACCTGGCACTGGGGAGAAAAGCTACATTGTCATCTGAAAGAACTTTGGCTTCCATATCCAACATTTTTCCGAACAGATTCCAAATTCTGGCGAGGGTTCATGCATGACTGTACAGTGATATGACATGAATGGATGAATGAATGCGTGAATATACTGGTTGATGCATTGGTTCATCAACTGAATTCCCGACACCGCTGAAAAATCAAATGAAGGGAAATGGCTGTAATCAAGGTCACGAAGGTTATTGCAATGAGTTTCTCACAGGGAGGATAGTATCTGACTTCTCACAAATATTATGATGAGTACGGAGATAGTTCCAATTCCGAGGAAAGGCGTAATACTTAGAAAGTCAGTCACCCCCACCATTCCGTAAATCAAAGCAATTTTAAGTTTCAAAAAACTTTATTGTTTCATCATTTTGAATGATTTTAATTTTATCTAAAATAGCAGCGACATTAAGTTAATCATGCAGAAAAGATTTAAAAAAAAGTAGGACAAGAAATGAAGTTCAACTGAACAATTTTTATTTAAAATATGAGAAAAATAACTCATAAGTAGGGATTTTGTACATAAAGATGCACATTCCTTTAGGAGGAACATACAGAAAAAGTGAATCTATTACACATTTCTTAAAACAACAACGAAATTGAAACTGAACTTCATTGAACCAAAACATGCTATTCCCCCTCCTGACTGTTATTCTTCATCACTTCGCTTCTGAAGATGGCGATTGAACTAATCATTTCCATCTGAGCTTTTGTTGTGGCGCGGAGACGCACACTGCAGCATTATGTCTTTACACATTCCCTAACTTTTGCGTGAACCACCTTCAGAAGATCTTGGTTCACCGGGATATTTACCCTTTTTTGCTTAAGCCGCCCTTTCGGGTTTTCAGCTTACCGGGCTTTATTTTTTTATTTTTTTTTAGACATAATACTTCTTGACCGCGTCTGAGTTGATGGCATGTGCCAAGTCTTCTCCATCCATGTTGGTGAGAACAAGAGCTCCTCCCGAGAAAAATTTCTTTACCACGTATGGTCCTTCATAGTTTGGCACCCACTTTCCACGAGGGTCTATGTGCGGAGATATTATCCTTTTTAGCACCAATTCGCCCACTTTAAACTTGCGGGGACGTACCTTCTTGTCGAAAGCCCTCTTGATTCTTTTCTGGTAGAGTTGGCCATGACAAATGGCTGTCAACCTCTTTTCTTCGATCAGATTGAGTTGGTCGTATCTATTTTGGACCCATTCTGCTTCTTCCAACTCCGTTTCCATCAGAACTCTGAGAGAAGGAATCTCAACTTCTATAGGAAGTACTGCCTCCATGCCATAAATGAGTGAGTAAGGTGTCGCTCCGGTCGAAGTGCGAACAGACGTTCTGTACCCGTGCAAAGCGAAAGGCAAAATCTCGTGTCAATCCTTATACGTCTTCACCATCTTCTGAAGGATCTTCTTGATATTCTTATCAGCTGCCTCAACAGCACCGTTCATCTTTGGTCTGTAGGGAGATGAGTTGTGATGATCGATCTTGAATGTGTCACACAACTCCTTCATCATCTTGTTGTTCAGATTTGTCCCATTGTCGGTGATAATCTTGCTAGGAGTACCGTAGCGACAAATTATATTATTCTTGATAAACCGGGTAACCACTTGTCGTTCACATTTGCATATGAAGCAGCCTCAACCCACTTGGTGAAATAGTCTATGGAAACCAGTATGAAGCGATGTCCATTGGAAGCTTTCGGCTCAATCATTCCGATCATATCAATTCCCCACATAGAGAATGGCCATGGAGAGGTCAAAACATTCAGAGGTGAGGGTGGCACATGCATCTTATCAGCGTGAATCTGACACTTGTGACATTTCATCGCATAAACAACACAGTCTATTTCCATGGTCATCCAATAGTAACCAGCCCTGAGAATCTTCTTCGCCATTGCATGCCCATTTGCGTGAACACCAAAAGAACCTTCATGAATCTCTTTGATGAGTTGATCTGCTTCGTGTCTATCCACGCATCTGACAAGACCAAATCAAAATTCCGCTTGTACAACACCCCACTACTCAAGAAAAAGTTGGCAGACAACTTCCTCAAAGTTTTCTTATCCGTAATAGATGCCCCTTCTGGGTAATTGCCCTTTTTCTACGTATTGCTTGATATCATAGAACTAGGGTTTACCGTCAGTTTCTTCATCAACCATCATACAGTAGTCGGGTTCGTCTAGACGCTCGATAGTGATGGAAGGTGCTTCATTAGCCCACTTGACCTTGAACATTGAAGACAAATTGGCTAAAGCATCAGCTAACTGGTTTTCTTCTCTAGGAATGTCATGGAAAGTAATCTCATCAAAGTACGGTATCAGCTTCAAGACATGATCTCTGTACGGAATCAACTTTTCATTACGAGTTTCCCACTCTCCTTTGACATGGCAAACGACGAGTGTCGAATCTCCATAAACTTCAAGGATTTTGATTCTTAAATCCATGGCTGCTTCAATCCCAAAGATGCAAGCTTCATATTTTTCCATGTCGTTGGTACAATCGAAACAGATTCTGGCGATGAAAGGAATATGAAAACCTGTCGGAGAAGTTATAATTGCCCCTATTCCGTGCCCTACTGCGTTGGATGCTCCATCGAACACAAGTGTCCACCGATCCCGCTCGGGTCCTTCCTCTGGTCCAAGAATGTTGCATTCTCTGATAAACATGACATCTTCGTCTGGGAAGTCAAACCTCATAGGTTGATAGTCCTCCATAGGCTGGTGAGTGAGATATTCTGATACCACACTTACCTTGATAGCTTTCTGAGTTACATATTGAATATCATATTCAGATAGTAACATCTGCCAACATGCAATCCTTCCAACCAAAGCTGGCTTTTCGAAGATATATTTGATGGGGTCCATCTTAGATATCAGCATTGTAATGTGACACACCATATATTGTCTTAAATGACGGGCAGCCCATGCTAAAGCGTAACAAGTTTTTTCTAGCAGAGAGTACCAACTTTCACATTCAGTGAACTTCTTACTCAGATAATAAATTGCATGCTCTTTTCTTCCCGTTTCGCCATGTTGCCCTGTAACACAACCCATAGATCCTTCGAAAGTACGGTGAGGTACATTATGAGAGGCCTTCCGCACAAAGTGTATCAAGATAGGTGGCTCTTGTAAGTACTCCTTAATCTTATCAAATGCTCACGACAATTATCATTCCATATGATGGCTTGATCTTTCTTCAACAACTTGAAAAAAGGTTCACAAGTAGCTGTCAAATGCGATATGAACCGAAATGTAATTTGCGTCCCAAGAAGCCATGAATTTCTTCTCCGTTCTGTGTCGATTTTAATAGCTTTTACTTTGTCGTGATCCACCGTGATACGTGAACTCGACTTTGTAGGATTTTTGTATCCAAATGTGCGGATAGCAAGAGTCGCCACCACTTTTATTTTTATCCAATTAAGGAAGGTAAAAGTAATAAAAAGACCTTCGTTAGATTCTCGAAGTTCGGGAGAATGGTTATGAAAGGGAAGGTATTAGCACCCCTTTCCATCCGCAGCTTATTCTACGGGCTCTTAGTTGCTCTTAGATAACTTTTTAAAATTGCTTTGTGTTTGACAAAGATGTTTTGAAAAAGGCATTTCGCTTTGACTTTGTAATGACTCATGTAGGAGTGTATACAAAGTGTTCGAAATGTCTTATTTTGAAAAGAAATTGAACTTTGAAAAAGAGTGTGTGTGAAAAGATTTGATAGAGCAAGCAACTAAGAGACTTATTTACTCACCGTAATTGGTCGCTTTGTTGTACTTCTACATTCCTTTAGAATAGCGCCAGCCATACCATTAGTTAGTTGGTAGCTCCATGCTGGATGTAAGCGGGACATCTGGGGACATCGGATGGTCATAGAAAGCAACTTGTAGGAAGTATCCTAGCACATTCGGGACTATCATCATTTTCGTAGGCGACAATCGAGGGTCAAGATCATGTATTCGGAGGCTTACATCGTGGGTCTTATGATCTTTGTATCAAGGACTATGATGATTTGTTTGGAAGGCAATGGTGCTAGAATACCTCACGCTCGAGGGACATGACCATTTGTAATCGAAGGCATCGAGAGAATTACCCTAAGGTGGTGTGAAAGAAGTGTCAAATTCGGATATTTTATCTTGAAATTAGTGTGAGCTATGTCCGATTATTATCTTGCCATACACGCCTAATTACTAGCAATTGATAAGGAAAGGAAAGTAAATGCGGAATGTAAAAGTGCGGAAAGATAAACCTACGCTATTACATGGCTTTGGGGCGTATACATAATTAGGAGTGCGGAAAGTAAAAGTCCTAAATTAAACTATTACATCCCATGAGCAGTTACATTATTGGAAAATAAAATGATAAAAGAAAAACGCCCAATCGGAGCAACCTGTGAAAGAATAAGAAAATCGGGAAATATGATGAAATTGAAATAAGAGAAAATGTTAGAAAAAATGCAATTTTTAATATGAGAAAATTTATGCATGCTGGAAATAAGATAAATAAGCTATAATATTTTTTTGGGATTTCTTGAAAAGATTTAATAATTAAATGCAATTTATAATGATTTAAATGCAAAATAAAAGTAAAATAAATATGCATGCAAAAATTATATTTTTTAATTTATTAAATTAAATAAAGGTTTTTATGAAAATAATGTAAAAAAGAAAAAATGTTTTGGTGATTTTTTAATGCAGAATAAAAATTATGAAGATAAATTAAAATAAGAGAAAATATTAAAAATATGAAAATATGAAGTTTTGTGAAGTTTTGAGAAAAGAACCAAAACCGTGCAAGGTTCGAATCGAGACATGTGAGAGGATCTTGGAATGTTGAACGCCTACCACTACGCCATTGCACTTTGTGTTATGGATTGAAAACGTGGATCAAGAGTGCACACGCTGTCACCGATCGATGAGTCAATGCACGATCAAGATGGTGGACCCTGCTAATTCAAACGGATTTAATCGACTGGATCGCGCCACGATACCTCCTCGCCTTTTCACCAACGACGCCGGAGTTCTAGCCCGGCCGCCTCTCTCCGATCGACCGAATCAAACAAGAAAAACACGCAAGATAAATGGGAAAGAGAGACCCTACCCCTAAATCGACCCCTCGAATCCATTGGTGATATCAGCTTTTAATGAAATGTCAGATTAACCTGGCTCGATTCAGTCTTCAACCCTAACAATGGCAATGGATGATTTCTACGTATGCTTGCATGTAAAGTATCAAATGCACTCTAATGAATGTCCCCAACATAAACAAACACACAAAAAGCATTAATAACACATGAATAATGAAATTAATTTCATCAATATACCAAATCGGAAAGGTGCTTAGGATCGAGTTCGCGCGCTGGCTTCAAGTGAGATATGCTTTTGTCATTGGAACCTCCGAGCAAGATTGAATGCTCAAACACCTTGAATTTATTGGAAATTGGAAATCGAAAATTGCAACTTTATGGAAAATTTTGGCAAAATAAGGGTTAGTGCAAGGCTAGGGTTTCATTCCTCGTGCTTGTGTCTATTGCTGGCAATTTATAGAAGAAATTTGGATGGCAAAGGAGTGAAAAAGATTGCTTCTTGAATGTGCAAATATTTTATTTAAAATAAAATCAAATATTGAAAAATATATGATTTTCTCATGAATGCAAGGCTATCACGAATTTGGTAAGGGTCATGGGCCTTCTTGGACATTTAGAAAGATATAAAATCATTCCTTTGAGAGAAATGTTTAATTTTCATATTTTATATAATTTATTTTTGAATTAAATGTTATAAAATTCAAATATAAATCATAAAAATAGAAAATAACCAAGGCCAAGCATTTATGGGTCAAGAATAGCATCATGAACAAGTTTGGATCAAAAGTTTATAGGCCCATTTGAAAATTTTGCAATTTGACCAATATGTCCTTTTGTGCAATGTTCAAAATTCCCCAACTTCTAATAGTGTATCTTGCTCAATTTTCCACATTTTTGAGTGTTCTTGGACTTTTGGAAAGCTCTAAGAGTCCTCTAACCAATGTCTTTGGTCTCATCTCAATTGAATTACCATGCTCAAAATATCTTCAAAACAAAAGTTGACTTTTGTTGACTTTGAAAATGACTCAGAATGTTTTGAGCTATACCTCTCAAATGAAGCATTTTTGGACATTCTTGTGAGACATGAAGTTGTAGAGAATTGAATTTACTTCAAAACAAGAGGTGGTGGAAAATTTCGAGAAAGTATGAGAAAGTTATGATCAACAAAGTTCATTGACTTTTCATCTAGAAACCCTAATTTAGAAAGTTTGACTTTTGGGCAAATCTTGAGTTTTCTTGATGAATCATGATCAACCCTTGATCAAATGATGAATGTAACTTCAAAATGAGGATGTTGACCAAAAATCAAGTTTTGACAGTATGTTGACCACAGCTGACTTTTGTCCAATACACCGATTTTCAACCATCCGAGCAATCGTCTGAGGAAACTTGACTGTGAGGCTTGAAACTTGACATGGAGAATCTTTGAAGCATATGAGGAGGCATGAAGGCCATTGGAGATGTTGGAACCATCTTGATTTGAGAGATACCAAACCCTAGTTTGGGTTGATTGTCTAGAGAGAGTTTGTCTCGATCAACTCTCGAGGAATCCTCGAGTGGATGCATGAAATCTCTTGAGAAGATGGAGGGCAAATTTTGGGTATGAATGCCCTTGTTCAATCTTTCTTGTACTGAGGGTTAGATTGACATGCTTGTCTTTCGTGACTGGAGGTAGAAGATGATTGAACACCCAGCACACCAAAATTTGCACTGCTGCAGGATGATGCGGAATGGGCCATGATGCCATTGGAGAAGCCGGAGACTTCACTGGGGAACGAGTCGGACGCTAGACTCGAGGTTGTTAATAGGAGATCTGACGGAGATGGGCTTAAGATGCCATCCGGAAAGGATGCCGGGAATGAGTCGATGTTAGACTTGATGTTCCCGAATGTAGAGGAGACGGGCTTAAGATGCCATCCGAAGGAGTCGACGTTAGACTTCGTGTTCACTTTGAATGAAGTTATGGTCTATATTGATTTTTAACCATATGCAGATTCGATAGTGAAGAGATGTTGACAAATAGTCGGAGATGGGCTTAAGATGCCATCCAAGGCAATCGAGTCGCACGCTAGACTCAGAGTCGCTTGTTGATAATCGTAATAAATTCGCTACCGACACTCGAGAGAAATTGTAGTTGGCAAAATGTGGATAGCTTCCTATTGTGCATCGGTGTTGATCCATTGCTCGTTATCGGAGGATAACCGTAGGTGGTCTTTCGGATAGTTTTCCCGCTTGCCTGGGCTTAACCGACTAGTCGTCGGAGGCGGTCTTTTAGATAGTTTTCCGCCGGCTCGGGCTTAATCCTCGACCCTGCTTATGAGGCGTCTTCGTATAGTTTTCCCCGGTTCGGGCTCGATCCTCGACCTGCTTATGAGGCGGTCTTTCGATAGTTTTCCCGCTTGCTCGGGCTCGATCCTCGACCGCTTATGCCGAATGATCAACTGCTTTTGAGAAAACAAGAGAAACTTTGATAGAATATTCGTTAGTTTTATGCAAAGTATGATGCATGACAAGTATGAATGACATATGCATGAATTATGACTTTATGAGAAATGTATGAATGATGAATGTTGTGATATTTCAAAACATATCCATCTTGAAGAAGATGCGATACTGCTTGAAGATTTCTGACTCGCTGGGAATTGGTAGGAAGTCCCTCGCTTTGAGAAGAAAGATATCTTGGATTCTCCGATGCACTATCTCGACCAAGTCTGGGCCTAAACGTTGTTGAGGAAGGTAGAGATTTGAGAAGCCTGTTGGAGATCTCATAGACACCGCCGAGGAGAGTCCGGGAGGCAACTGCTGAGGACCTTGTAAGATCCTGCTGAGGAAATTTAGGAGACGCCCACCGATTCCGAGTGTAGATCTCACCGGAGAGCATTTGATGGTTGCCGAGAGACCGGGTGAAGAGTCCTGAGTCCGCTGTAATCTCCGGCCGGGGAATAAAAGTATGCTCCGGCGCTATCTCACCAAGTTTCGAGTCCGATACCTACCGGGAGAAGGGGAAGGATTGAGACACGTCCCGATGAATACTTGACTGGGATGAGGTGTTACCGCTGAGACTCCATGTAACGTTGTTTGTTGAGGAATCGCGTCAGGATTCCTTATATCACTGAAGGTGTGTGGTGACACTTTATGCCTGCGGGGAATTGTATGGGTGACTTTCGTCAGTCCCCAAATCCTAGAGCTCGTAGTAAGTACTTTGTATGTCCACTTTTCGTATGTTTGGATAGACTTATTGTCAAATGCGATAGTCATTCAAAGCAAACGTTGGACTTATTGCAAATAACAACAAATGTAAAGAAAAAGAAGTCGTATATTTTTTTTGAAAGGTGGCGATGGCCAAGTAGTTTGTACACAAGAAAGGTAAAAGCTATGCTGAAACAATCTCGTTAAGTTCCAACTATGCTAGTACTCATATTTCAACTATCTCATCTCCTTGTCAGAGAAAGTGAGTAGATTGATCTTCGCCATTTGAATCTTGAATGATAGTAGTCTGAAGCAGTGATCCGAAGAGACATAGTCGTACGCTTAAATCCCTAACTTTGCCTAGACCGCCTTTTTGTTTTCGCCCAATGATACCTTTTTGCCCAAGCCGCCTTTCGTGTTTTCGACTCTGCCGTGTACATGTTTTGTATATATCCTTAATCTTTGCCCGAACCATTTTGGTTCGCCAGATGCCCTTATTTTTTGCCTCAGGCCAATGACCTAGCGGTCTCTTTATGCGTAGTATTTTTGACTATGTCTCAAGCTCGTGGTGTGGGAAGTCTTCACCATCCATGGTGCTAAGTATCATAGCTCCACGAAAATACTGACTACAAATGGTCCCTCATAGGTGGGAGTCCATTTGCCCCGGATCACCTGTGGAAGAATGATGCGCTTGACTACTAGATCACCGACTTGGTAGACTCCTTGACCTTCTTGTTAAATGCTCGATCATTCGTCGATAAATCATCCATGGCGATGGACGCGAGTCGCTTCTCATCGATCAAGTTAATCCGTCAAGGCGAGTCTCGACCCAATCGCCTCGCCTAACTCGCCTGAGGACTCGTTGAGGGTATCAACCTCGATGGGTAGGACGGCTTCCATACCGTATAAGAGAGAGAAGGGTTGCCTCTGATGTTCGTGTCAGGTGCGATAACCATGAAGAGCCAATGGTAACATTTCATGCCAATCTTTGTAAGTCACCGCCATCTTCAGATAATCTTCTTAATGTTCTTATTGGCGGCTTCCACCGCGCCATTCATCTTAGGCCGATATGGAGAAGAGTGGATGCTTGATCTTGAACTGCAGTAGTTCGGTGATCATTTTGTTGTTGAGATTGGAACCATATCCGTGATAACTTCTCAGAGTGCCATAACGATGATAAGATTATGTTGATGAATCGAGCCACAACATTCTTGGTAACAGATGCATACGAGGTCGCTTTACCCACTTGGTAAAGTAATCAATTGCCACAAGGATGAAACGATGTCCATTGGAAGCAAAGGTTTAATTCTCCAATCATGTCAATGCCCCACATTGCAAAAGGCCAAGGAGAAGTTAAAACATCTGTGAGGTACCGAGGTACGTGCACTTTGTCGGCATAACCGCATTGTGACAAGATCGAGTATATGATAATCGCCCATGGTGGACCAATAGTAACCTGCTCTCAAAATCTTCTTAGCCATAGTGTGTCCACTGGAGGGTACCAAATTCGCGTAACTCTTCCATGATACGATGCATTTTTCTCGTCTACATATGAGTAAGCACAAGTCGTGGTTGCGCTTGTATAAGATGCCGTTGCTGAGGAAGAATTTGGATGCAAACCTTCTCATGAACTTTTTATCATTAACAGATGCCCCTGCGGGATATTCCTGAGTCTCAAGATACCTCTTCACGTCATAGTACCAAGGTTTCTCTTCTGCGTCAAGCTCACAACAATATGCTGGTTCGTCGAACCTCTCAATGATGATCTGGGGAGCCTCGTTGTCCCATCTGACCTTGAACATAGACGACATAGTAGCCAATGCGTCTGCCAACTGATTCTCTTCTCGTGGAATGTGATTGAAAGTGATCTCTTCGAAGTAAGGAATCAAACTCAGAACATGCTCTCGATATGGAATGAGATTCGGATGCTTCGTATCCCACTCGCCTTAATCCGACCGATCACAAAGTCGAGTCTCCACACTTGTAAGAACTTGATTCTTAAGTCAATAGCCTTTTAAGACCCATGATGCACGCCTCATACCGCCATGTTGTTAGTGCAATCGAAACATAATCAGCGGTGAAAGGAGTATGTCCAGGGATGGATGATGGCGCCAATGCCATTGCTAAGCTTGAGGCCCATCAAAGACCATAGTCCATCGATCCTTGTTCGTGTCCTTCGTCGCCCGGTTCTTCACAATCCCAATTAGTAAACATCTTCGTGAATTCAATGCATAGACCGATAGTCGTCATTCCTGAGCCAATGATCGCTACCACACTTCCCTTGATCGCTCGAGAAGTGTGTACGGATGTCATACTTCGGTCAAGATCATTTGCCATCTTGCATTCTTCCGAGAGAGTGGTTTCTCAAAGATGTATTTTATCGATCCATCTTGAAATCAACATAGTGTAGTCAACATCGCCTTAGCAGCCAAGTTAAAGCTGCTGCAAGTTTTTCGAGTGTGAGTATCTTGTTTCACAATGTAAACTTTTGCTAAGGTAGTATATTGCATGCTCTTTTCGACTGACTCATGTTGCCCCAACACACACCCCATTGAATTCTCTAACACCACAAGTACATGATAAGAGGTCTTCCTTCGGCAAGCATCGTGATAGAGGATTCTCAGGTATTCCTTGATTTTGTCAAGCGATTCTGGCAATCATCGCTCCATTCCACTACTTGATCTTTCTTTAGTAACTTGAAGATTGGCTCACAAGCAGCTATGTGCAATGAACTGCAATGTAGTTCAATCGCCCAAGAAACCTCCGACTTCCTTCTCTGGAGCGGGCATCTCTTGAATGGCTTTAACCTTCAGCAGGTCAATCTCAATACCCCTTCCACCGACTACAAACCCTAGGAGTTTTCCGGATCCGACTCCAAAGGTGCATTGTTGGGATTAAGTCTCAATCAGACTTCTTCAACTGTCAAACAGTTTCGCAAATGATCAAGATGTTCTTCCTCACCCGGATCGAGCTATCATGTCGCCGACGAGACCTCTATCTCGTGATGAATCATGTCATGAAACAATGTCACCATAGCACTGATAAGTGCCCGCGTTCTTCAATCCGAACGGCATAACCTTGTAGCGTAGTGCCCCACGTGTAACAAAAGTAGTCTTTCCATGTCTTCGTGGAGCCATTTTGATTTGATTGTAACCGGAGAAACCATCCATGAAGGAGAAACCTTATGCGAGCGGTGTTGTCAACCAACATCAATATGAGGAAGTGGAAAATCGCTTTCTGACTCGCTTTGTTTAGATCTCTGTAATCCACACACATTCGCATTTTACCATCCTTCTTAGGTACGGGTACCATTTGCAACCCATCGGGATAAGAGGTACCTAAGAAACCAGGTTGAACCGCTCATATAACTTCGGCTTTGATTTTCTCGACATCTCAGACGATACGACGAACCTTCGCTTTATCGAGGAAACCTTCTTTGTCGGCAATCGTGTACCACAATATCAATGTCCAACCTCGCATGTCTTCGTATTGACCAAGCAAAACCTCAATATAGTCTCGTAGCATCCGAACCAACCTTTCTTTAACACCGCTCTCAAGACCCGCCTCCTATCTTGATCTCTTTCGCTCTCGCAGCACTCAAATTCACAACCTCAACTTGCTCTTCGGTGGTTGATAACTCGCTTCTTGTCAGTAGCAACCGGCAAGTTCTCCCGGCACTTCACAATCTTCCTCACTTTCGCCTTCGGCCTGGTAGATCGGATTATCGGTCATATTTAGCACTAGCATAGCTGTTATTAACGAGATTCGAGTGATTCTCGCAGTTGTATCACGTAGTGTAAGAACATATAGCTTTTGAAGGTGATAGCAAAGAAAGAAAACAAACAATTGAATGCAAAAGTCCAACGAATTTATTGAATGAAAATACGCAAACGATGATAATAACCCTCAGAACGAGCCATGATGCCCCGGCAAGGCACTAGGCTTTCAAAGTTTATTGTTCAAAACATAAAGAAATACGAAAAGCAAAAACAAAACAAAAGCAATTACTCCCGTTAAAGGAGATTGGTATGACGCTTCGGTCTTCCAATTGTCGAGCCCATGATTTGAGTTGAAGATCCACTTGATGTCGAAGCCGTTGTCGCCGCCTTCTATAGCATGGATTCCACTGGCCGATGCGAGGAAGTTGGCCGCACGCTCGCTGGGCATCATCAATTGATGGTGAAGCTCAAACCAGTCTTGTCAAATTTGAAAGGAAGATCGTGGAGCTTCCCAAACAGTACTACCTCCTTGTTCAATAGAACTTGAGCATCTTTCAAAGAGGCCATCCTAGGCGGAACTTTAGCAACTTCAGAGTGACAGAGAGTCAAGTATGACTGGTATTGTCTCAAAAGCTTGACAAGGAGTCTCAAGAATTCACCTCCATCTCGAGGTAACTGAATGACAGTAGATGACCGACCTCTTCTTCACCACACATCACAACCTCCTTCACCGGCTTCAGCCGATGTAAGGTAGGTACAATACCGCCCCATGTATCCAAGCGGCCCAAGTAGGCAGTAAGTCGGACGGATGTCCATGACAAAGAAAGTAGAGTCAAAAGTCCGGAACGTTAACAGTGTAATGAGCTCTCCAAGTAGCTTAGAACCATCAAAAGCTCACGATAATGTCACCGGTCTCGAATCAACCCTTCGACATCAAGTCGATCAAAAGCGCTTCGGAAGGATATCTCGTGAGCAACCGCATCCACCAAAACATGAGACAGGTAACGCCTTTGCATTCAACAGATGCAAGGCCTTGTTGTTTCTTTTCGAAGGAATCAAATCAAGCGTAGAAGCCTAGGCCGTTGTTGGCGCCGTTAGCAATACAAACTTCGAATCAGTGGTAGTGTCTTTGGCATACGAGCATTCTTCGAAACTTCACCAAGGCATTAGCATGAGCCTCTGAGCACAAGAGCAAAGCAAGTACGGAGATCTTGGACGAGTCTCGTCCTAACTGTTCCACAACATTGTAGTCACTCTTCTTGATAATCTTCGTAATTTCCTCCATTTCTTGTTTGAGGTGTCTTCAAGAACTTCCTTTGGTACTCGTTGAGGGATGAGTCACCGGTTCTTCCCTCTAGCCGGGATATTGATTGAGTAGCTGGAATGCGAGCTGGAGTCGCGGTGTCTTTGGAGGAGAGATCTCTGAGAGAATACCTTCCTGGCTCTAGTCACCCATCGGATCCGGTGATGTTGTCAATGTCGAATAGAAACTTCAAAGAAGATCTTCAATGGTCGAGGGTCTTGCTTTGCCATGATAGTAAAACAGCTCCATAATTCCAAGGATAGCCTTGTCGAGGAATATGGAACCGGCCTTGGAGAAGTGATAATGAGAGGTGCCACTCAGGCACCAATCAGCAGAGGAAACTTATCAGTGTTAACATCAAGATAGTCTTCGGGAAATCGTCACCCCATCCGGTCGCCTTAACATCTTCAATAGGAATCTTGTAACTATCGTGACGGTGTACTTCACCATGTAATCATATTTTCCACTTGGCCCCAAGGTATCCCACAGATGATACAGCTGTCGCATTGTCGATCTTCAACTTAGACATATTTCTTCAGCAAAGGTGGTTTCGAAATAGTATCTCACGGTTATCCATCATGCACTGAACACGCTTCTCAACCAAGCACAACCATCAGTGTGATGGGCACCAACGACAATCCTCCGGGCATCCCTGGATTGACACCGCTTGCAACAAATTCTTCTTACCATCGAGGAATGGTCAAGTCATCTATGTTGAAAACATAAGTATCGCCACCAACAAAGATTGGAACCTTTGTCATGGTTAGGCATAGGCGCTTGATCACATTCGAGTCTCAACAGGAGGGTCAAACTCAATCGCTTAGCTTCAATCATATCTTGAATCTTGTTCTTCGTGAGCCCAACAATTGTCGATCGTGCCCTCGGGCTCACAAATGGTAAGCACATTAGCATTAGGATTGTACTGGAGAGGAAGTGTTGACATTCCGAGGAGGATCCTCAAGGTTATCACCGCTTTCAACATGTGTTGCAAGGCTGCGACAATGGCATGTTGATCTTCAGAACTGCCTTCGTGGCGGCTCGCTACGCTGTTGTCTCTGAGGTCGTGCTGATGTAGGATCGAGATCACAACCCGCCTCATTGATTGAGCGGTCGGTCTTGGCTTGGCTTTTCTCGACCATACACAGATTAGCTTCTTTCTTAGCACCAAAAGATCTCTTCGACATTTGAAGATGTCTCACTGAATCTTTCCACTCTGATACCACCAACGCGCTCGTCAATATCGTCGTGAATCCGGATGAAGAATTTCCAATCGATGATTGAAGAATGGCCCTCTGTGTTCCCATAAACATATCAACCAACTCCCTATTGGACAAGGGTGGTTGAACTCGCTCGCTAAATCTCTCCACTCTCGAGCATACCCTTGAACTTCTCGCACGACCCATAGACATGCTTTGTAGTTGCATGCCAGTGGGTGTCAATTCAGCATTGTACTCATATTGTCTCAGAGAAAGCATCACTAAGTCACCCAAGTACGGATACGGTCATTCTCTAGTGATAGTACCATTCCAACTGAGTTCCCGACAAACTTTCTTGAAAATAGTGCATCCACAACTTCTGGTCATCAGTGTGGGATTGATCTTCCCGATAGGACTTCAATGCAGCTTAGGCAAGAAATGCCATCATATTTGGCAAAAGTAGGAACTTTGAACTTGGGAGGAATCACCAACACCAGAACAAAACTCGTGTCATCAAAGTTCAGCTCCGACATCTTCGTTTTCCACAAGATTCGTGGTCTTCGAGTTGTTTGTACTTGTCATCTTCCTCGAGTGTTGGCTATAATCGACTGATCCTCCTCCTTTCTTTGGCTCACTGACACCTTCATCACCCTTGGTACCCCATGGACACTCCTTCCGAGAGCCCAACACGGCTGACCACTTTAGGACCCCTTGAAACGCTCACCCATGTTGAGGAGACCAACAACCTCTTCTTCTTGTTGATGAGCTTCTTCAGATCTTCTTGGCCTTGACCAAGCTGGTGAACATCTCAAACCGAGCATTCGAGCTTGAGATCTTTGACATCTGTCAAGAGCCATTTCGCTAAAATAAATAGCGAGCAAATGAGAAACCAATCTCCAATGTACCCGTGATGCAATGTTATGCTATGATATGCAATGTTTATGCGAATGCAATGCAATGTTTTCAAGGACCTAAGAGATTTAAATTTGTTAAACAAGCAATGAACAAACATTTATTAGTACTCTCATTATTATTCTTTTTCTTTTAAGTACAAAAGATAGTTCAAAACAATAAAAGAAAACATAAACATCCTAAAGCTCTAAGTCTCCCATGGGCCTCTTGTGCCGATATAAGCGTGATATTTCGCCTCGCGAAGTAGCTTGGTCAACTCTAGAACTTTCTTCTCGCTTGCATAGCATCGAGCTTCAAAGGTATCCCTTCTTCTTAAGCCGAATCCGGATCTCTTCAAGTCTTCAAAATCAGTAGGGCATGTCAGATGGAGAACAGATAGGGTACGCCACCTATAGCAACAGGTTCCATAATTACCGTAAAACAAAGTGAATGGCATCATGAGGTTTCGAGCTCGAGCTCGCACCCATTTGAGGTAAGGTTCCCAAGGAATGGAGTTCGGTGCCCCAAAGTCTTGGTATCGCTCTCTTTACCATGCCCCAAGCATGTATAAACCTTCGCCTAATTCGAGATCGTGATTGTAATCGAACACAATATCTTGAGAAGCATATCATGTGGACCATCTCTTCGAGCAAAACCAAACCGACGCAGAGCTAAGGAAGGGTCAGTAATAACCCCTTATACCAAGTAGTGGTACATTAGGGAATTCTCCACACTCAATGAATGTGAAGTCTTTGAGAGAAAAGATTCCAACGGATATCCGAATGAGAGAGTGACATCAATCTTGAGACCATCTCAACCTTTGTTCATTCTTCAAAATGATGGAGGAAGGTGCAAATAAACCACCTTGAAAGTAACGGATACAACACATAGAGTTCCTTGTCGCTTAGTAGTACGAGTGGAGAGAATGTAGAATGTCTCCAAGTAAGTAGGCATGGATTGCGGTAAGAAACAACTTGAGGGCATTGACATCTATGAACTGATCCGAGTTAGGGAATAGAACCAAACCATAAATTAGCAAGGCCACAATGTTCTCAAATGCATGGAAACTCATAACTTTGAGGAATTCTCGAGCTTTGATTAAGAACTTGGAAAGTAAACCCTTAACTCCACTTCTAGTTTCCCAATTGGCTTCAATACTCGAGCGCTTAAGATGTAAGGCTGGATGCGATGTCTTCGAACCTAGGAACCTTCTCTAGACCGTGAATGGCATTTGGTCAAGAATAGGTATGCAAGTAGCTTAGAGAACTCTTCCAAGGTAGGAACCAACCGATAATCCGGAAATGTAAAGCAATGGTGTTTCGGATCAAAGAACGGAATAGGACATGCATCATATCTTCTTCAAACCGAGATAACCAAATCAAGTAGATAACCATGTCTTTGATGAACCGAGCATGGTCGGAATTTCGAAACCAATTTTGAGTTGAGAAGGATACCCATGAAGTTGATTCGATAGTCTTTCTGAGCTTCATAATCCCTACAAAACAAAGCAAAGATAAATCCCAGGTCCTTGAAATAGTTAGAAATGATATGCAATGCGAATGATGTCATGATGTCATGTTTAGCACACACAACAATTCACACAATGAGCCTATGGTTAAGGCTTATGAGGTATAGGTGATTACCCCACCAAAAGTTTGAGTTGGTTCATCCCGTCCCCATAATAGTAACCGGTTCTAGGAATCTCATATCATAGATCTTTCTCGTAGGCTTATTTCCACGACTGCCAAGATCAAAATGTCCCAAAGTTCGATCTCAATGAGCGTATCAGTATCAACCAACCTTGTCTCACACTCCCAAAGCCGCCATCTCACTACCTTCTAATGGCCAAGATGGGTCAATTAAGGTTCTAAAAGTTTAGTTAGGCTGATGACACCACGCAGAAGCCAAATACTTTCTTCAACTTGGGAATGAAGAGTATCGGGCAACCAAAGTGTCACGCTAACGTAGCCATCATGTTGACCGCAGAGTTACGCCCAGCGGTCGTAATGATCTAATGCTACTTACCTAAAAGGAAACACGGATCCGTGTAGGATCCCAACAATATAATACCCAAGCAACCCTTAAAGATAAAGCATACAAGTCAAACAAAAGCAATAAAATGATCTAGAACCTAAGGCAATTCTCTTTGGGTGTATTCTAACAGTATGCACTGTGATACTTGAACTGACTTTGTAGGATTTTGTATCCAAATGTGCGGATAGCAAAGAGTCGCCACCGACTTTTATTTTTATCCAATTAAGGGAAGGTAAAAGTACGAAAAAGACCTTCGTTAGATTCTCGAGTGGGAGAATGGTTATGAAAAGGGAAGGTATTAGCACTTTTCCATCCGGCAGCTTATTCACGGCTCTAGTTGCTCTTAGATAACTTTTTAAAATTGCTTTGTGTGTTTGACAAAGATGTTTTGAAAAAGGCATTTCGCTTTGACTTTGTAATGACTCATGTAGGAGTGTATAAAGTGTTCTAAATGTTTATTTTGAAAAGAAATTGAACTTTGAAAGAGTGTGTAGTAGAAAAGATTTGATAGAGCAAGCAACTAAGAGACTTATTTACTCACCTAATTGGTCGCTTTGTTGTACTTCACATTCCTTTAGAATAGCGCTTAGCCATACCATTAGTTAGTAGGTAGCTCCATCGCTGGATGTAAGTGGACATCTGAAGGGACATCGGATGGTCATAGAAAGCAACTTGTAGGAAGTATCCTAGCACATTCAAGGACTATCATCATTTTTCAGAGGCGATGAATCGAGGGTCAAGATCATGTATTCGGAGGCCACATCGTGGGTCTTATGATCTTTGTATCGAAGGGACTATGATGATTTGTTTGGAAGGCAACGGTGCTAGAATACCTCTACGCTCGAGGGACATGACCATTTGTAATCGAAGGCATCGAGAGAATTACCCTAAAAAGCGTGGTGAAAGAAGTGTGTCAAATTGATATTTTATCTTGAAATTAGTGTGAGCTATGTCCGATTATCTCTGCCATACGCCTAATTACTAGCAATTGATATGGTGCGGAAGTAAAATGCGGAATGTGCGGAAAGATAAACCTACGCTATTACATGGCTTGGGCGATACATAATTAAAGCGGAAATAAAAGTCCTAAATTAAACTATTACATCCCATGAGCAGTTACATTATTGGAAAATAAAATGATAAAGAAAAAACGTCCGAATCGGCAAACTGTGAAAGAATAAGAAAATCGGAAATATGATGAAATTGAAATAAGAGAAAATGTTAGAAAAAAATGCAATTTTAATATGAGAAAATTTATGCATGCTGGAAATAAGATAAATAAGCTATAATATTTTTTTGGGATTTTTGAAAAGATTTAATAATTAAATGCAATTTATAATGATTTAAATGCTAAAATAAAAGTAAAATAAATATGCATGCAAAATTATATTTTTAATTTATTAAATTAAATAAAGGTTTTATGAAAATAATGTAAAAAGAAAAATGTTTTTGTGATTTTTAATGCATAAAAATTATGAAGATAAATTAAAATAAGAGAAAATAAAAAATAAAAATATAGTTTGAGGTTTTGAGAAAAAGAACCAAACCGCACGGGGTTCAATCGAGACATGTGAGAGGATCTTGGAATAAAGGAACGCTCACCACTACGCCAAATTTGGTACTTTGTGTTATGGATTGAAAACGTGATCAAGAGGCACACGTCACCGATCGGATGAGTCAATGCACGATCAAAGATGGTGGACTTTTGCTAATTCAAACGGACAATCTTCACTGATCGCGCCACGCATACCCCGCCGTCTTCACAACGACGCCGAGTTCTAGCTCCTGCCTTCTCCGATCGACTGAATTGAAACAAGAAAACACGCAAGATAAATGTGGAAAGGAGACCCCACCTCAAATCGACCTCCTAATCCATTGGTGATATCATGGCCAAAATGTCAGATTAACTTGTCGATTCAAACAAATTCTTCAACCCTAACAATGGTAATGGATGATTTCTACGTGTACGCTTGTATGTAAAGTATCAAATGCACTCAATGAATGTCCCGAATATAAACAAATACACAAAAAGTATTAATAACATATGAATAATGAAATTCAATTTCATCAATATACCAAATCGGAGCAGCTTAGGATCGAGTTCGCGCCTGGCTTCAAGTGAGATATGCTTGCTTCCGGGAACCTCCCGAGCAAGATTGAATGCTCAAACACCTTGAATTTGATTGAAATTGGAAATCGAAATTGCAACTTTATGGAAAATTTTGGCAAAATAAGGGTTATGTAAGCTAGGGTTTCGTCCCTCGTGTTTCATCGGCAATTTATAGAAGAAATTGGATGGCAAAAGGAGTGAAAAAGATTGTTTTGAATGTGCAAATATTTTATTTAAAATAAAATCAAATATTGAAAAATATATGATTTTCTCATGAATGCAAGGCTATCACGAATTTGGTAAGGGCTATGGGCCTTCTGACATTTAGAAAGATATAAAATCATTCCTTTTGAGAGAAATGTTTAATTTTCATATTTTATATAATTTATTTTGAATTAAATGTTATAAAATTCAAATATAAATCATAAAACTAGAAAATAACCAAGGCCAAGCATTTATGGGTCAAGAATAGCATCATGAACAAGTTTGATCAAAAGTTTATAGGCCCATTTGAAAATTTTGCAATTTGACCAATATGTCCTTTGTGCAATTGTCCAAATTCCAACTTCCTAATAGTGTATCTTGCTCAATTTTCCACATTTTGAGTGTTCTTGGACTTTGGAAAGCTCTAAGAGTCCTCTAACCAATGTCTTGGTCTCATCTCAATTGGAATTACCATGCTCAAAATATCTTCAAACAAAAAGTTGACTTTTGTTGACTTTGAAAATGACCAGAATGTTTTGAGCTATACCTCTCAAATGAAGCATTTTTGGACATTCTTGTGAGACATGAAGTTGTATAGAATTGAATTTCCTTCAAAACAAGAGGTGGTGGAAAATTTCGAGAAAGTATGAGAAAGTTATGATCACCAAAGTTCGCTTGACTTTTCATCTGAAACCCTAATTTAGAAAGTTTGACTGGGCAAATCTTGAGTTTTCTTGATGAATCATGATCAACCCTTGATCAAATGATGAATGTAACTTCAAAATGAGGATGTTGACCAAAATCGAAGTTTTGACCGTATGTGACCACAGCTGACTTTTGTCCAATACACCTGATTTTCAACCATCCGAGCAATCTTCTGAGGAAACTTGACTCGTGAGGCTCGAAACTTGACATGGAGAATCTTTGAAGCATATATGAAGGCCATTGGAGATGTTAAACCATCTTGACTTGAGATACCAAACCCTAGTTTGGGTCGATTGTCTAGAGAGAGTTTGTCTGATCAACTCTCGAGGAACTTCGGGAGCGTGGATGCATGAAATTTGGAGGAAAATTTTGGGGTATGACATCCACCTCGATACCTCATTGGCTCACTATGAACCCAAGTAGCTTCCCGGACCAGACCGAAGTGTATTTGTTAGATTCAAAACGGTTTGTACTCCTTAATCTTTCAAACAGCCTTTCTAAGATGAAAATGTGTTCCTCTCGCCTAAGACTTGGCAATCATATCATCCACATGACCTCAATTTCTTTATGCATCATATCATGGAAAAATACTATGGCTCTTTGATAAGTTGCCCCCGCATTCTTCAAATTCAAACACCTTGTATCAAGGTGCTCTTGCTGTGGTGGTGAATTTCGCCTTCATTGTCCGCAGATCCATCTTGATTTGATTATATCCCGAGAAACCATCCATGAAGGAGAAACCCACGATCGAAAAGAAGGTTTACCAAGACATCAATGAGGTGTTAAAATCGCCCTTCTGCTGGCTCGATTCAAGTCTCGTAGTCTACACATCCAATCTTTTCCATCCTTCTCGGGGATAGGTACGTTGGCAATCCAATCGATATATCGACATGTTAGGAAATCAAGGCCGAATCGCTCTTGACTGCCTCTAATCTTCTTAGCCATCTCGTGGTGTCCTCCCCGCTTTGTTTCAAGCAGCAATCGGGCTTTAGCGGCACTCAGCACAACAATATCTTCAGATCAAGTCCAGAATGTCCCGATATGACCATGCTAACACATCTACAAACTCCTCAGCAGCTGCACTAACTCATCTTTTGTCTCTGCCCCAAGGCTCCAACTTTGACTTCTTTTTTGATCCTCTTCACACCTGATTGATCACATCCACCGGTTCCCGATGAGGTTGGATCATCTTCTCCTCGTGTCAACCGCACGCGCTAACTCTTCAGTGGAGTTCATAGTCTTCGCCACCATCATCTTCGCTTGGTTGATCGGGAAATCAAGTCAAAGGAGTTATAGCATGCTATGTTCACGTTTCATTGTGGATCCGTATAATGATTGATTTTATCTTTATATGTATGTTTATTTTAGCAGTGAAAGGTAATGAATGTTGTTGTTTTTATTAAGATGCATCGAAAGCAAAAGTAAAAACAATAAAAGGATCTCAAACCTAATAACAAAACGCTTTTATGAAGATAAAATTCAAGCTCCCCAAAGCAACCTTTGCTTGGGCAAGAGCACGGATTTTTAATTTTAAAACAAGAAATTACTTTGACAATGAAATGAGAGGTAACGCCCCGACGATCCAATCCTTGAGGACCACACCGAGGAGTGCACACCATCTAAGAAAGCTCCATTGCACGCCATCATCATCAATGGCATTGATAGCCTTCTGAGCTTTAAAACCTTCGCAGAATAAAAGTATCCTCTAGACGAGGGATCTTTCCTTTTCCTATCTCCGAACCTCCACTAATTCTGGAGGATGGTTGATAGCCGAGCCCGCTCTAGTCCTTCTTCTCCGCCACATTTATCACCGTTCCCCAACCTTCAGGGTTCCCGGCATCGATAAGAGCCTTGACATTCTGCCAACATGTTATGTTACCTCTAGGCTTTTCAGCAGACTTAACTTCTTTTTGCACATTTCCAACAATCTCTAAAGCTTGAAAGAGAGTCTCATGCACCTCGCTCCAACATCCACATACTGAATCTGCAAGTGACCAACTGTGTAGTCTTTCTCCACTAACCTCCACCACCGGGTTATTCAAAGAAGAACTCAATTTTGATGTAGAGTCGAGGTGACAACTTTTGCACCGTATCCAGGCCTTCCCATAACTATAAGTCGGAAAGATATCCATCACTTGAAAAGTAATGTTGAATAGTCGAGGTCCGATAACACGGAGATCAATCTCTCCCACCGCCATCCTTCTGATCCATCGAAAGCCTTCACAATCGAGAACTAGGTTTCATAATTGCCCTTCCACTTGCACGCCAATGTCATCTTCGATCACATTCAGCCGAAACAGATCAACCGTAATCTAGCGAGAGTCATTCCACCATGTGCAATGTAAATGTGAAGAGCCATGTTAGATTACTCCGCTCGGGGAGATCAAAGATTCAGAACGATAAACAACGCCATCATTTAAACTTGAAATTTCAACATCCAATCGACATCAGGATATCTTCACCACGCACGAGTTGTCGAGGAATCCTCAACAAGGCCATCTTGTGGGTCGAACTTTCAACAGTGGACAAGATTGAGATTTTTGTCTGAGTCTCGACTCGTTGATTAACTACTTTGTAGTCACCCTCTCGATGATCTTCAAAGTCTCATCACTGCTTAAAGATATCCCTCAATTCTTCCGCACTCAAATCAACAACTCCATCTTCTGAGGAACATCCGACACCTTTTCCGCAAATGGCTCTTCATCTGATCTTGGTGGTAAATTCGACCACTACGTCATACCACTCATACCATGATGTTCTCAATAGTAGATTCTCCCAAAACCATTGGTTATCTCCAACAATGACTTAAGGTTCATAATTCAAGGCGCAGCTTTGTATCTTCATAAGGATTCGATGGACGGTAAACCATCATTGGTTCTACCGCCGAATAAAGCTCATCTTCTTGGATAGGAGATACATGGAGTCTCCTAATTGTTGATGAGAGGACCACCACATCCACTTCAACTTTAGTGGGAACTCTGACTAAACTCAATCAAATGTTGACACATTAATCCGCGGCGTTCTTTTGAACATTGCATGTTGTTCGGATTGTCTTGGCACATCAAAATGCCCATCATGACCTTCTTTTCAATAAACCCGAATTCTTCAATTCCTCAAACACCTTCTTCAAAGACATCTTCAATCGATCCACCTCCATAACCGTACCTCTCTTCAATCAAGTATTCATCGACGATAACCCATGCCCCTAAGAATGGATTATTAGCAATGTTAGACGCTAAAGTTAAATTTTCGGCCATTAAGTTCTCGACTTTGCACTTAAAAGCGAAACAGTCTTCTGTGGTATGCCCGGGAGAATTAGCATGGAAAGCACATATAGCATTCTCATTAAACCATGGTTTAGGAGGCCCTGGAACAGGCTTTAATTCCCTTGGCACCACTATTCCATCTTGGATTAAATACGGCAGTAGACTAGTGTAAGTCATTGGAATAGGCTGAATTTCTTCCTTGGTGTACTTGTGATAATGCGGGCTCTTCTATTGAACCACACCCTTGTACAGGCCCTTGACTTGTTGTTGTTGTGAAACTTGACTCTGAGGAACCTGAGTTGAATATGGCATTGGCATTTGCATGGGTTACTGATACGGCATACCGGGGAATTGCATAGCAGCCACATATGGGTATGACATATACGGGACCTGAACTGGAGCAGACCTAGCTGGTGGTCTTCCCCTTCCTCTACCCCTTGCTTCATATACAGCATTGGCTTCGGCCTCCTTCCTCTTAAAACCATTGAACGTCTTCTTAACTGCAGACGGTCCTACATTCCCTCCGGAAATCTTACCGGTCTTCAAACCTTCCTCAATCTTTTCACCCACCATCACTGTGATTGAGAAATCAGAAAAGCTTCCCGGGCCTTTCATAATATTGCACAGAAATGTTCATGAATGATCATTCAACTCCCTTTCGCTAAAGCCGTCAACCGGCCACTTCTCTCCACCGGCATACTTTAAACGATTCCTCTCCTTCTCGAGACATGTTCCGAGGTTGTACACCCATTGGGGCCATAGTGGTATTGAAATGGTATCGCTTGAAGAAAGCATTGACAAGTCATCCCAAGAGCGTAATATTCGCCTTTTCGAGCTGCATGTACCAACCAAAGATGCCCCGAGAGACTATCTTGAAAGCAAAGTGAATCATCACTCATCGTTTTTAACATGTGCCACATCTGGCGGCAATACATCCTCAAGTGGGTGTCCGGACAATTTACTCCCTTGTACTTTTCAAAGTCGCACTTTAAACTTAGGCGGAATGACAACATCGGTACGACACATATCCGCAGCGCCATGTACTCTTATCTTCAACTCCTTCATTTGCTCCTAAGAAGTCTTGCACATCTTTTGAGCGCCACGCCCGGAACGGAGTCGGATTACCACAGCCACATTCTCGATAGAATTATCCTCATGTAGTCGCCTTGTTGATCTTTCCCCACCAGGAGTTGGGACCACGTATGCTCCCCGCTCATCCTCCTCTTGTTCTTGCTCTTCGCTTCCCTAGTTCGGGTAGCTGACGGGCAACAACGACATTTCCTTGATTATCTATTCGCTGAAGAAATCGGCCCGCATCCCATAAACTGAGGAGTGGTGCTTGTACTCCTCGGAAATGGAGCAACACTTCAAGGGTCCCACGCTTCCTGTGATTGACTGGAGGAACGGAGTAGCTGCATTGTTAGTTTGATACGGCGGCGGTCATGGGAAGAAGAAGAGGGCCGGCAAAGCCGGGCGGCGCGCTTTCCTCTCTCGCATGTTGAGCCGCCGAGATCTCCCTTCAATCGTCCATCTTGGTCTTCAAGGTGTCAATGTCAGTTCTGCTCCTTGTCTCATAATCGATCCATTGCTCTTCTCACGCTGGCTCGGGTTCGCATGGCTGCCTAGTAGCATTGAATCAAGTAGAGGAAATGTAATGAGCTTGGTGTTCTCGCTTTTAATAACATGCATGATTATGTATGATTAATGCAAATGATTATGATTGTCTTCTATTCTTAAGAATCTTTATCAACCCATTCACTTATAAGCAAACCACAACAAACGGATAAATGCCTTCTTCATTCTAATCATAAAAGTCAAGTACAAACATCAGTTTTATGAAGAAAGTAAAAGCAAGACTCGTAGCCTCGCTTTTAGTGTTTTATGATACCATGAAGCTGGAAATACATGTTACAAAAGACTAGAAATGTTGTCCCTTCTGGGCTGAACTCCCCATCTCCTTTTGGAAACGCCCACCATCTCTCTCTCCAAACAGATGAAGTGACTCCACTCTGGGGCACCGGGTCCTCCTCTAAGTCCTCGACGGCCGATTAAAGTCTCCATGGGACCCACATCGCTGTCGCATTCCACCAAACCCGAGTAATTGTCACACAAACTCTTGTTTTGCTCTTCCAAAGTGAAAATTGTCTCTCCCTATTTACCCAAAGCTCATTCCGACGTCGGGCTTCTTCCCGCCATCCTTCAGACACCCAATTCCCCATATGACGCTCCCATCTGACCACAAGATCTCTCGCAGATCCAACTCTTGAATCTTCCGAGCTAGTTCTTCGTAGTCTAAGTTACGTACAAACGATCTTCTTCCTTGAGGCGAAGTTTCATACAAACCGGATTCCATGTTTCTAGTGCCTTTTCAACTCTTGATCCGAGTGGTAAGAGTTGCTTCAACCGACTTTTCTTTTGATGGCTCGCCTTCATCCGTGTAAGCTTGCCTCTTTGTTGCTCAAAATTTTTTGGCTAACTTCATCGTTGAATTCACTCAAATTTCAAAATTTCCAGATCTAGATTATCTTTCACATGGAACTTTGCTTTTCTTTCCTCTCTACCCGCTTCTTGGCTTTTCGTGAAGATCATCATCTCTTTCCTTGAGACTTTGCATTAAATCATCCCTTTCTCGAGCAACACGAGTAAGGGTTTTTTATTTCTCCTCTTCACTCTCATTTCAAGAATGGTGAGCTTAAGTCATTGAATTCCTCGACAGGAACATGAGGCTTCAATTTATGGAGCCTTGACTAAACCACTGTAGCATACGGAAGTTTGACTTTTGACCCTACCCATCACCCAACGCTTATAGGGTTCCTTGGCCACACAACTTTTCCCCAACTCTCTTCCCTTCCTATGGATTCGAGTCCAAGCGCTTCCGATCCGCCTTAACAACCGAGGATTTTCTCCCAAAGTCTTCCAAGAGGAGCTCCTCCAACACCGCATCATTAGGCTCCGCCCAACCCAACTACCTTAATGCCAACCTAGGTTGTAATTAATAATAAATTTGAGATCCCATCAACGGGACATTAGGAAAATCTCCACAAGCTATTCAATAATTTCTCCCACATTCCAATTTGGCAAGTACCAAACTATAGCATTTGAAGAGGTGTCAACATCCGAGCCCATGACAAATCCTTCAAAACATCGCACCATGGACCTTGGTCGGTAAGTGAGACAAAACCAAGAGTACAAAACAGGAGTACAAAGATAGAACCACACTCTCTTCTTCTCATGCCTTATGAAGGTGATAAAGCATCCGCACACAAGAGTCGGAACAGATTCTTTCTCGAGACAAACATATTAACAAAGATACTCTTCCAAGAACTCTTCTTCCCCACTCTGAAACATAACAACCCTAAAGATGAGCAGAGTAGAACAAAGATAAAAAGAATTTGTATTACCCGCCTCGCCAATTTTTCGTCTGCTTTCTAATGCCTTTCGTGGAACTTTAGCCTTGCACAAGCCCAAATCCTCCGACACCCTGAGATACAACACTTCAAATAATCATCACATGTTACTCTTCTCCCAAACTAGTGAAGGGATGCCACCTTCGCAGGCCACCCTAGCAAAATCTCGAACTCTTCAATGGTGAGTTAGTCGAAAGTCTTGAAAAGTGAAACATCGGAGCGAGAGTCATAACACGGTACAAAGTAACCATAGTCGACATCAACATTGGTATCCAACACTTAATGTGACCACCTTCGTGAAAGTGGTCAGTATCGCCCTTCTTGACCTTTTCCTTCGCATTTAACAAGACCTTCAACTTTGGTATCTCGACCTTGATCGATTGTATGCCTTTTGTCATCCATTTGTTAATGCTTGTTTATGCGAACCAAGTCCTTAGGATTCCTACAAAATCGAACAAATAATGTTGATGATTAATCATGCATGCCGGAGCGATGTAATGTGATGCGTAATTAGCATGTTAAAGTTTTTAGAGCGGGCTTGGTTATTTTTGACGTCACCAATTTCCTGATGGCTCTTAGGTTTTTGATACAACAAACACAAATTCGCATCGCAAAGATACTGCAACGCCACAATATTTGTTTTAGAGAATTTGTTTGAGGAGTTACGATTATCCTAATAGACAAAGCAGTGTCTATCGATCTAACACACGAACCCTCAATATGGATCTCGAATCGGGTGCTCAAAATCATTGATCCCAACTTGTGTATCATTTTCACCGCAAATAAATTTGTGATTAGATGATATATCCAAGAACGCCCCATCGAGCATTCTTAAAATCTAAAGGTTAGGTTCCCAAAACTAGGAAAAATCCTTCAACACTATCATGCAAAAGTAACTTGCACCCAAGCGATAATGTCTTCAGAACCTCCCAGGTGTGGTCTTCAGACCAACTTACAAGACATTTCGCCCAGCAAATCAATACTATGCAACCACCTAATTTATGTGTTCTATAGCCCTGGTAGTGGGCCTTCCTATAATCCCATCCAATATTCCCACACAACAATAATATATCAACAAGGTAATAATTTAAAGCGATAGGAAATAAATGACTAAATTTAACACACAAAATAGAGTGATAAAAAGAAAGTTAAAATAAAACACATAACAAGAGCTAAACTAGGTTGACACGCTTTAGTCAATATATTCCTGTGCTGAAGTCGCTAACCTGGGTTAAACCCGATTTTCAAAAATCTTTTCATTCTCGAAAACTAGTGAAATCGCCACCTAATTTTATTTGTTCTTAAAAAGAACGGAAAATATAGATAAAACCCCATACAAGCTGGATAAGACGGTTCACGACCAAAAATTGAATCGAGCCTATGTGGGGAAGGTATTAGCACTTCTTACATCCATCGTACGATGGGACCCGCTTAATTCTAAATGTGTGTATATTCGCTAATCTTCTAAGTTATAAAAGAAAAAGAAACGGAATTTGTTTATTATTATTTTGAGTTTGGCACGGTTTCTCGAACCTGTAGCCTATGTATTCCTTGTGCAATGGGAAAGTCAAAACTCCGTAGTTCCTCTTTAAAAAGGTTTTAATTGGTTGTATTGATTTATAAGAAAATCGCATATTAGATCGCTTAAATGCTTTTGAACTAGACTTTTGTTTGTTTGAAAGCTTAAGTCCTCGTCAGATTTGAAACGACTATTGCACGCCTTTATCTAAAAAGAGTTTAATGATCGTGAGCATATCGATAAAAAAGAGTTTGAGTGAGTTGATTTCTTTTTATGGGAGACGGTATTGGACCATAGCATTCAACCGCTAACGCCCTAATTACTGGATGAGTGGATAGAAACATCCCAATCATCTATTTCTACCCAAAAGTTTTGTTAAGAAAGTGAGGTGAAACATGGTTCACGTTATTTAAATTCAAACATACCACGAAATGAGCAACGAATCCCATCACCATGTTCGGGAGGAGGAAGTAGAATATTTATTTGTGAAAATATTTTAGAAAAGAAACTCGACGTTGATCGAGGTTTAGAACTTTAAATTCTAAAAGCATTCGACACGCTACGAGATGAAATGGAAGCGGGTTATGATTAATCAAGTATATGGACATGATTAACCTCAGAAAGATAGGTGCTCCTATCCCCAACCATGAGACCTCAAGCATGGAGAATTGGTATATAGACCAATGTTGCTGGTTATGATTGATTAAAGCAACAAGGCTTTAATCTCCCTCGTGAGGATGGCCATGCCCATCCTCAACTATGAGACCCTTGGGAAATTGACATATGAGTCAATCAACGCTGGAATCGATTGATTTTAATTTTAAATTGTGTGCAGAGTAGGTAATGGTGGATAAATGCGAATGAGTAAATAAACAGCACAAATATCATAACACAATCGAATTTAAATAATTATCGAGATGATTTTTTCTCGCTTGATGAAAAATTCAACAATTTAACAATAAATCATCAAACACAAACTATCGTGTCCAATAATTATTTAGTACATCGCAACAAAATATTATTCATGAAAATAAATTAATTGAAAAAGATAAGTTCGTAACAGCCCATTGCAAAGTTGATTCCGCAAGTATGAAAAAGAAACCATCCGATTCGATCGTCCGTATTACTTCCACATGTGCTTGAATCGAAAAGGATCGATCCCGCTCCAAAATGCTCGACGGTCCAAAACGTAATATTACACCGAAATACATGTTATTTAACATTAACACATTCCTTATTTTTAAAATAAACTAGCAATGAAAAGAAATAAAAGATTTTTTAAAATAAGGTGGTGACACTTGTCACCACCGTATCTAAAGTAAAAAGAAAATTTTAATTTGTTTTTTTTATTTTAAGAAAGAATAAAAGAAATTAATTAAAGAAA